>BRZM01000129.1:331722-510368 GCA_033238685.1 Lates japonicus | reverse complement strand
TGTTCTCTTTATCTATTGATGAAGAGACAGGTGGGCGGTTGGGGGGGGTGGGAGGAAAGGAAATGAAATGAAAAGGAAAGGAATAAATTCTTATGAGATGCAGAATAAATATATCTCAATTGGGTAGAGGGCAACAGTCCAAAAGATCCTTTAAACTGCAGAGCTGTTTTCAGAGACACAGTCATTCTATCCAGGGTTCATAGTTTGTTCTGTCATGATGCTCTTCAGTCAGTTGTTGGCACAAACCAAAACTGTCAACAGAGCACAGTGTCAGCATGAAGATGGCCTGACCTTTGATCTTTCCAGTGGCTGTATAGCTTCTGCTTTCAGTCATCTGGTCAGTGTCAGTGAACATGGAGGACACAGAGGTGCAGAGACCTTAAAGAGAAAAACAGTGGGAAACTTTATCTCTGACATTTCTTTAGTTGTAAATGCAAACTGCATGCACCAACAGTGTTTCTGTTGTTCTGTGTTCCTGTTTTGATCATCAGGAGATTTGGTATGGCAGGAGTAGGAGAATAAAACTGCTACCTTTAACACGTCTTGTCGTACACACACAGAGGTTTAGACTGTCGCACTGGTGGCAGCTGATAAAAGTCTCCAACTGCAATTACTGACATTCCTCCAAAGGGTTTCTGACTGCCTTTGATCTGTTTGAGTCTTGCATCCACGTAGGCAAAGAGGGGCTTTGACACCATAAACACTTCATCAATGATGATGATTTCAGCATTTAGAAGTTCTGCTCTGACCTCATCCAGCTGATTACCCAGTCCTACAAATGGAGGTTTCAAACTTCTCGGTTTGTCATCTGTTGGAATGAACACGACAGCAAGTGAACACTGTTTCATGTGAAGGCCACAGGCACGGGTCACACACTCCTGAGCACTGATCTCTCTCTTTTTGGAATAAGCCTGCATGACCTCTCTCGTCTCATCACATTCAATTGACATGGTCCCTGTTTGAGTTCTGAATGACTGTTTTGAGGTACTCAGACATTTTAGACTCTTGCTTTGTTATGTAGCTGGTGAGGTACATGACGCATGAATATGCATTGAGAATGTAACTGACATCATTATTATTTTTCCATACCTTTTTTGGGCTCTAACGTGTTCCTGGTGGTGGGTTTTGCATGCTCGTGGGCTAGCATCTTCTATGGAGTGGTCTGCTGGGGCAGCAGCATCTCAACAGCAGACAGGAAGAGACTGGACAAGCTGATCAAGAGAGCCAGCTCTGTCCTGGGGTGCCCCCTTGACCCTGTGGAGGTGGTGGGAGAGAGGAGGATGATAGCAAAGCTACGAGCTCCACCTCATGCAGGACAGTCTGACAGCACTGAGCAGCTCCTTCAGCGATAGGCTGCTTCACCCAAAGTGTGTGAAGGAGAGGTATCGCAGGTTCTTCCTTCCTGCTGCTGTCAGACTCTACAACCAGCACTGCTCCTAGTACACCACATACACACATGGACCATTTTCACTAGGTTTTTCTGCACTTTAATTAATCCAAAACAGCTGCTATCAGTCATTCACTGTGTGCAATTCCATTTTCAAATGTGCAATATCTGTATTTAGTTCATTTTCTGTCTATATCTTAGCTCTCGCTAGTTTAACAGATCACTCGGCCTAAACAGGTGAGGACTTCCATTGGGCACTCGTTTTTTATTTTGCCTTTTTTATTTTTGGGGTGAATCTCAGGCGGAGATAGTGATCTCCGAAGGGGGTAGGCGATCAGGACCTCGGCTGCTGTGTTAGGCCTTTAAAGCTGCCTCGAGCCCTGAAAAGATCCCAGAAGATACAAAGGTACAGTTTTGTTTAGGCAGGTGGCTGAGGAAGTCTGTTTGTGAGGCTGGTTTGTGCTGGGTATGCAGGGTCAAACTCGTGTGTTTTGCACCAGTTGAGTGTTGTTTTGGTTGCCACCGGGGAGTTTGCTCTTTGCTAGGCTGTGGTTAGTTGGTGTGTTACCTTGCTATGGTATATTGTTCTGCTGGTTTGCCTTAAAAATGGCGAAAAATGGTGATCTAGGTGGCAGCCATCCTGTTGTATCCCATTCCCACGACTCGTCGTGAGCTCCAGCGGTTTCTGGGGGTGGCTGATTATTACAGGTGCTTCTGCAAGAACTTCTCGATTGTGGTTGCTCCCCTGCCTGAGCTTTGTAGCCCTGCCATTCCATTTATCTGGAGCAAAGACTGTCAGCATCCCTTTGATGTGGCAAAATCCCTCCTTTGTAGTGCACCCATTTTAAGGGCTCCTGACTTCTCGTTGCCCTTCAAGCTAGAGGTGGACACTAGTGCCAGATTGCAGACTGCAAGATTGGGGGGGTATGGGTTATTATTCAGTGAAGTTCGAGTCCCACCAGTTGAACTATTCTACCATCAAAAAAGAAACTTTGGTCATGCTCCTCGCCCTTGAACATTTTGAGGTATATGTTGGTTTGAGTCCAGCCCCAGTGATCATTTTACCGATCACAATACGTTGGTTTTTCTGTCTCGGATGTATAATAATAACCAGCAGCTGATGCGCTGGGCTTTACAAGCACAGGGTTACAATATTAAAATCCCGCACAAGCGGGGAGCCGACAATACTGTAGCTGATGCATTGTCCCATTGCAGAGATGGTGACAGAGCAACTCCTGTGTCTCATCTGTATTTGAAAGGAAAAGATAATATGAGGTTATATGTTGCCTTTAACTTTTAGAGGGATGTGTGAATGAGCCATAGGCTAGGACAAACGGGGGGTTTGTGGGGAGAGACACAGTCTGGGCTGGTAGGCCACGGCAGAGCTGCAACATGGAGCTCTGAGTGTGCGAATGCGAGCGCTCCAGAGTCTTGTCCTTACTCCCGACCTATAGGTTGCTTTACGATATCCCCGTTTGTTGTTGCTCTTTTTTCTCGGCGAGTAATTGCTTAATTAAGAGTAATAGCAGTTTGCTTTAAGTTCCCGTTTTCCTTAGATTATTGTAAATAAAAGGACAGACTGTTGAACGAAACCTGGTCTCCCAGAACCTCCTTCCCCTCTGAGTATATCACAGTTACTCCCCTCACCCCCTTGCCAAGGGGGGATGGGGGTGGGGGGGTGTACCAATAGAAACAATTTGAAGATAGATGTTATTACAGTGCACTGGAACAGAGGTAACAGCATCCCAAAGAATAGCTGCATTATAACACAAGCGTTATTACAACTTTCCTCCTCATGTATTAATTTGATGTCCATCTATCATGATGATTGCTGTAAATGATGCCTGTGTGGACTTGGCTGTACAATAAGCTGTGAACACCAGAACTTTCTCAGTTTTGGACCTATGGGCTGTGTCTGTGTGAAATGATGAATGGCAGAGGTGACGTTACAGAGCTAAAAGATTTGTAATGCACTGTGATAGTTCAAACTGTAAGGGCTGATATAGTAACATCATAAAGTTTTATGAGTGCAGTCATGACCAAGTATAAATTGTTCATATAGACTTATCTTGGTCATGATGAACACTTTATAACCCTTTATGGATGTGTTACCATAATGTTCACTGTAGCTGACAAAGTGTCTAATCTGTCATCATGGGTCAGGATGGGTGAATGTGCAGCGCAGTGCAGTGCACTCATGTGATACCAGTACGTTGGATATATCCATCCATCCATTATCTACAGTGGTGGAACATTTTGGACACCCTTAAAATTTTTACAGTCTCAAATATTATCATGAAATATTTGGGGAAAAATCTTTTTTGTGTTTCAAAAGGTGTGGCTGCATTAGACAGACACAAACAAATACAAATTATATTTTTTTGTTTATTGTTTACAAGAAAAACTAACAAAACTAAATTCTTGACAGTTTCAATATGTCTGTTCTCAACATTGTTGGTATCAAAGTCAACAAATAACAGAGAATGTGTTCAAAACTGATCAAAAAATAAATAAACCATCATATCATCAAATTAATATTTAGTAGTCCAGCCATTAGCATGCAGTAGAGCTCATTGTCCTCTCTTGTCTCATTCTTCTTGAATTACTGCTTTTAATTCTTCTAAATTCTTTGGTTTACGCTTTGAAACAGACCTTTTGATAATCCACCACAGATTTTCAATGGGGCTCATGTCTGGGGATTGAGCTGGCCACTCTAAGACCTGGATACAGTGCTCCTGCAGCCAAGTTCTACTGGCCCTGGATGTGTGGCATGGGGCATTATCTCATTGAAACATCCAGTTTTGACCTCGACGGAACAGTGCACGTGCAGAAGGGAGCATGGTAGAGTTCAATGTGCCATCACAGACAGTGAGATGACCAACACCAGCGGCACTCATGCATCCCCAAACCATGATACTGCCTCCACCATGCTTGACAGTAGGCACTGTACATGCTGGAGATGATGCTTCACCTGCCCTCCTGCGTACCCTCACATTATCAGGAGGATAAAGCTGGAAACTGGACTCATCTGACCACGTATCTTCTTCCAATTCCTGGCTGTCCAGTTCATGTGTGCTTGGGCCCAACGACACTGGCCTAACCTCTGTCTCTCATTGATCAGGGGCTTGTTGACAGCCTTGTAGGACCTTAAGCCATGATCTAAAAGTCGGCCTCGTACAGTGCAGGTGGAACACTGGACACCAGTTTGGTTCGACCACTGCTGCAGAAGCTCCTGTGATGTCATTTGGCGGTTTTCCCTGCACATGCGGATCAGGATGTGGACATTTTTTGCTGAAGAAACCCTTGGATGCCCAGATCTTGGTTTGTCTTCCAAGCTGTTGGTTCCTGCTGTTCCGTGTTTCCTGAATTAGGTTCTTTGTTTTAGCCATTTTTTGTCTCTGAAGAAGTTTCAAATGTGCTGGCTTTATATAGACACGAATCAGGGCAACAAAAATAGTCTTTTAATAAAAAGTACGACCTTCATTAGTGGATCACTGGTACCAAAATGACCCAATACTCAAAATTTCTTATGTATTTTTATGGAACCAATCAATTTTAAATTTTTAATGGCTTTTTTAGGATTTGTTTAGTATTTTGGCTGTGACTGTACTAAAAGAAATTGCACTTGAAGACCTAAGAGTGATTCTTAATGCAATATTTCACAAATGCATGGGGTGTCCGAAAACTTTTTTCCACCACTGTATACCTTTTATCTGTAAGGGCCAGGGGAGGAAAAAATTGATTCGTAGATGCATCTCGATGTGGATGCAGACGATTCTGAATCAATTCACAAATGTCAAAAATCCTGTTGTTGTCTGGGACATGAAAACATCATTGACTGAAATGTCCTGTGGAAAATATGGCAAACAAATACTCTGTTGTGTGACATACAAAATATGTTGACAACTGAAAGGATAACTCTGGTGTTTTGGAATTTGTCCATGTAAATGATTAATAGGGACAAAAATCTTTGGAATGGGTGCATTAATAATGAAGAACAGTTCACTGGGCAATCGCTACCAGACTCCACTGACAAAAAACTGAATTTTACTGGGCAGAACACGTGAGCTGCTGGAATATCACTGCCTCCATCTGTTAGTGTGTTTGTGCTATTGTTTGACTTTCAGTGGTGGAAGAAGTAATCAGATCATTGACATGAGTAAAAGTACTCAAAATATGACTGTGACATTTTACCAACCCAACAACCTTCCCACTATAATAGTGGTTTGTCAGGCTATGTCACGCTCACATAGCCTACAGCAGACAGAACATGATTGACATCGGACTTCAGTTCAACACTGAAGTTACAAGTGCTTTCACATGGGCACACAACATCCCACGGGAGATAGCCAGACCACCGGGAGCTCCGTGGATTGTTGTCAGGCCCTCCGGACGGCGTTTCAGGTCAGTCAAGTCCCACACCACCAGACTCACCGACAGCTTCTTCCCCTGGGACTGCAAACAAACACTGACCATACCCCCCACCCCCCACCTCACCAACACCATACCTCACACACACACACATACACACAACCAAGGACACTGTCCATCCACCTCGCACCTTAAAGTGTCCTCGTCTGTTTTCTTGCACAATCGTGTACTGTCTGTATGTAAATTGTGTAAAATTAGTGTAAATTTTTGTAATTTTGTATTATTTGTTTACATTTTGTATTTCTTATTGTATATAATATCTTCTATAGTGCACTGTTTGTCTTCATGGAGCACCCACAGTTTCCTTGTATTTAACTGTACAGTGACAATGCCTATTCTATTCTATTCTATTGCCGTAATGGATTGAGATCCTGCAGTGTCTGCAAGGTCCCCCTGCTCAAGAAGGCACATGTACAGCCCCGTCTGTTGTTTGCCAGTGAACACCTGAATGATTCAGAGAAGGCTTGGGAGACTGTGATGTGGTCAGATGAGACCAAAATTGAGCTCTTTGGCATCAACTCGACTCGCTGTGTTTGGAGGCACAAAGTGCTGAATGTGACCCCAAGAACACCACCCCACAGTTAAACAGGGAGGTGGAATCATTCTGCTTAGGGGCTGTTTCTCTGCTAAGGGTACAGGGAGACTTCACTACATTGAGGGGCTGATGAATGGGACCATGTACCATAGAGTCTTGGATGAACCTCCTGGCCTCAGCCAGAACCCTGAAGATGGGTCATGGATGGGTCTTCCAGCATGACAATGACCCAAAACATACAGCCAAGACAACAAAGGAGTGGCTCAAGAAGAAGCACATTAAGATCCTGGAGTGGCCTCGCCAGTCTCTGGACCTTAATCCCATAGAAAATCTGTGGAGGGAGCTGAAACTTTAAGTTGCCAAGCAACAGCCTTGAAACCCTCAGGATTTGGAGAGTATCTGTAAAGAGAAGTGGACCAAACGCTCTCCTGAGATGTGCACAAACCTGGTGACCAACTACAAGAAATGTCTGACCTCTGCTTGCATCAAGGGTTTCTCCACCAAGTACTAAGTCACGTTTTGAGGACCACATACTTATTTCACTTAATCAAATACAAATTAATTTATAACCTTTAATTAAATGTTTTTTTCTGGATTTTTTGTTGATATTCTGTCTCTGTCTGTTAAAATAAACCTGCCATAAATATTATGGACTGTTCATGTCTTTGTAAAATCAGCAGGGGATCAAATAATTATTTCCCCCACTGTATATGTCAATCTGCAAGACATTCTCACTCCTCTCCTCTGCAGTCATGCCTCTCAGTTACCACCTTTGTGATGAAGAGCTCAGTAAGGATGACAGGGACCATGTGGCCAGATCATGGACTCAGTTATTCTTAAAACAAAATACTTGACATGGTTTTTACTTTATAGTTAATGAATCAGACAGATTTCACTGGTGTGTTTTCATACATAATATTTGAATTCCTGAAAGTGTTATCCTTTAGTTCAGGGTCTTGAGATTTTCCTCATGTGTTTTAATGTTTTGTTCTGTGTGACGTGACAAGGAGTGTGTTTTAGTGAGGTGTGTGTGTGAGAGAGAAAGAGAGAGAGAATGAATGTGTGTGGTTCTGCAAGAGAAAAACTGCAAAAACTGTAAATACACAAACCCCTTTGCAATTAGAAATAAAAAAAAAATCTCTCAATACCTGCATTATTTCTTAGTTGACATGCTGAGTGTTCCTCTAATAGACATCAAAAACAAGTAAGATTGTATTGGAAATACAGGACTCAAAGATGAAACTCAATGAAAACTGAGTAGACCTTTGAAATCCAGTTCGTCTGATGCATGAACGTCATGGGCATCATTTGGTTTGAAAAGTGCTAAAACTTCATCACTACATCACTACAGTGTTGTCAAGACATCTGTTTTACTTTTCTCATTTCAAGGTTTTATTTTGGCTACAGTTTAAGTACCTGTGTCACACTGGGTAAAAGAGACATGTGTCATTGTGTTAGCCCACTAGATGGTACTGTTAGAGCATTTTTGTGACATGCTCTTCAGTCTATTACACTTTCCCACCTGGTGCATGGACACTTTCATTTTGTCATCATGAATTATCTATAAAACTAACTTAAATGTTTTATATTAACTAATATAAAAGCTACATATCAGTATATTAAGGCTAAAGCATACTGACCTCCTTAACATGATGATATACTGTAAAGGTTTTTCAGTCAGCCAATCAAGCTGCAACCAAACCCAAAACATTACACCCAACCAACCACCCTCTCCTCCACCCACTCCTACTGAGCTTAAATAGCAGAGCACAGCATGCAGGTTTACAGACATGTCTGAAACATCTGTAATCTTTACTGTGACCACTAAGGCAGGTTAGCGTACTGTGGCGATACGAGGGGGACTGAATAAGAAATAGCCAGACAACGCCACCCTGGGAATTTCACCCAGACAGTTATAAATGGTTAACTGTAGAGCCCATAAGGTGCCCAGGCCCGTCCTACAAACAGGTAGGAGACGTGGTTCCAGGTAAGAAAAATACACTTTATTACAAAATAAACAACAAACTCTAAAACCACCACACACACACACACACTATAACCAAATGGGGGGGGGGGGGGGGGGGGGGGGACTAATCAGGGCTGAGGCTTACCGGTGGAGGGAGTGGGTCGCAGAGGGGGTGAGAAATCCCAAAATAAACAAAGAAAACAAAGAGCACCCCAGTCTCACGTGGCAAGCACACACATGCACCCGGTAGTGAAGGGGAACCAGGAACCCAGGAGACACACGGCACACAGGAAGGGGAAACCACCACCTCGGACCCCAGGACCACCACCTTCAGCCCTCTGCCTGAAAAGAGGAAAGGGAGACAAGAAATGGAATAAAAAGGGGTTTATACCCAAAGGAAATCAAATAAAGCAAAACTTACCACAAAAACAAATCAACATTTAAATAAAGGTGGGCAGACCACAAATTACAAATTCAACGAAATCTGCTGCCCCAAAATGATCTAAATTCACAATAAGAAAAGAAAATGAGTTCAAAAGAACTAATTAACAAATACAAATTAATATCAAAAATATGAATAACCTAACCAAATTACCTAAATAATTAAAATATACCAAAGATTAATCAAAGAAAATGAAATAACACAAATGCAACAGAAACACAAATCATCCCAATCCCAGAAAATAACCCCAATAACAATTAAACAATCTAATAAAACAAAGGACAAAGGAAATGGGGAAACCCCCACACATTCATCCACTCGTTAAAATGTTGGCCTATGCCACGTGCAGGGCCGACCAGGCCGACTCTGGTGCCGGCTATCCGCCGCAAGCAGAGCAGTCAGGCGCCGCGGTCGGCGACAGTCGGTCCACGGCCAACGGCACTCAGGGCGGCGGCCGGGCGAGCGGGTTAGAGGAGCAGCGAGGCAAACCAGCAAAACAATACACCAAGGCAAAGCAGCAGTCGAGGCAAAGCAGCAGTTCCTCTCTCTTTAGCAGCTGCCCAGCTCAGTCTGCCAAAGAAAGGGAAACTAATGAGGTAATACAAACTAACAAATACAGAGCAGGCATAATGAGCAGCCGGGAGACACACACGCCGATCTAGGCATCTATTACCTGGAGCAGCGGTGGCATGCTCCGCACCCGAGCGGCAGCAGCGAGGCTCCCCAAATAGATGGCAGAAAGCAGCCTGCCAAGCGCTACACTGGCAACGAAGCCGCAGCCCGATCAGCTGTAATCAAACAAAAATGAGCGGTGATCAACAATGAGTTACGCCATGCTCTACGGCATGACCGAGGCATGCCACTGCCACCTTACCTGCCAGGGGAGACCGGAGCGAGACAACCCGGAAGGAGCGGACTCGAGACCAACGAGCAAGAGAGGGGCCATGAAGGGCGCCTCGTCCCTTTATAAGGTGGCCCGGAATGCTGGTTGGTTAACAAGCGGAGGTCAACCAGACACAGTCGATTCAACTCCGCTAGGGGCAGATGATGCTTTTTCCTGCTACAGTACTATAAATTCATAATGTGTGGTTGGGTGAGTTCTTTTGATTCATTCTTTTTACGGTACATTTCAGGAGAGACTCAGCACAGACGGTGAAAGGGACCTGTTGGTTTTGTAGAGATTCTTACTGTTATTCATTTTATTAGGGCCAGATTGAAGCTGCTCACAGTTTTCTACACTAACTGAAAATGAAGGGAAGTGGAAAAAGAAGAACCCAGAGTCAAACTTAGCTTTTACTTTATGCGACAGAGGTACAGGGTCCTTTAATGTTTCCTCCCCTGATAAAGAGCATTTTGCTCTGAACATGACAAACACCAGTTTCCTCAGGTTGATGTTTTAGAGCTAAATAAGGATCAAATGATCCACTGTGGGTAAAAAGACTGACTTATTTTATAATAAATAAAATATTTGTTTTCATCTCACAGTAATCCAGTATCCTGCTTTGGTTGTGCAGTGTTCATGGATCGGACCATTTCTTGTGGGTATGTATTAGAATGGCAGAGTTGACTATATTGAAACCACAGGCTGCCTGACCAGGTGTTAGACTGATCCTGCTGACATGTTCACTAAAAGCGCCTTCCTAGACTCATGTCATCCAGGTTTGTGAAATGAAAAGACCACAGAGGATCAGGATGATTGACATGATCATTCAACAGCTGATCTGAGGTCTGTTCAGTCTCATGTCTTAAACCTTTCCTCTCTGCCCTCACAGATCTGTAGAGCAGCAGCTGGAGCTGAAGGAGCTGGCCCAGGCTGTGATTGGCCCACTGAAGAGGGGACTCTGTTCCTTCAACAACGTTTTAGAGATGCTCCTCAGTATAGACGCAGAAATTATCCTTCCTGGATGTCCGACCTTTAGTGATGTCAGATCAGAGATTGAGAACATGAAGCAGCAGATGGAGGAGTCAGAGCAGGTGGCCACAAACAAGCTTCACTGTCTGGATGAGGAGACTGAGCGTCTCACTGCAGAGCAGAGTCTGTTGGCAGAGCAGAAAAAACAGAGAGAGTCTGAGTTAGAGAACCTGAAAAAACAACTGGAGTCCTATAGATCCTCTCTGAAGAGTTACACTGAAGCTCTGGAGACAGAGAGGACAAAACCTGATGTCAGCAGAAGACACCCTGGATGGTATGAGAAAGAGAAGGAACACAGCTGAGACAGTGAGGAATGTTGGGATTGGTCTCATGCTTATCCCCTTTTGGGGGTGGATTGCTGGTGAGTAAATAAACAAAGCTTTAAATGGTGCAGGTTATTTAAAAAAAAATAAAATCAGGTGATGGTGTAGAGGAGACACTTAATGGTGTTTTAACCTGTTCTCAGGACCAGCTATGATCGCTGGTGGTGCCATCGAAATGAACCAGGCCTCTGATGCTGTAGACAGAGCTAAGAAGGAAGTAGAGAACTGAGAGTCTCAGGTGAAATCATACTCTAACAAAGTGTCTGAGTACAGATCCTCCATCCATCAAGCTGAGCGTGACATCCAAGAGGCTGACAGGAAGATTGATCAGGCCAAGGCAGGCTCTGACTGTGAAGAGGGAGGTTGTTGCTGATCAGGCTAAAGTGAGACGAGCCGTCCATCAGCTGGGGCTGCTGTGTGGGGTGGGGAGTGCAGCAGAGCTGCAGACCCGACACCAGATCCTGCTGGAGCCTGTGGTGAAGGTGATGGAGGAGATGACAACAGCACTGGGTCACATCACTGGAGATGAGCTGCTGCACACAGAAGGTATAAAGAAGCTTATGTTGGACTTGAAGACGAACCAGAACAAACTGAAACAACTTCCTGACACCAAGAAGAGTTCAGATGATTATTACTGATCTGAAGCTCTGTCTTTGCTGTCATGTAATTTGTGGCTTCATAGAATTTCTCTTTGTCATGTTTATAGAGATATATAGAGATGTATTAACGACAGCAGCAGCTGTACTGTTACTGTTACTGTCTTGGTGGGTCAAATAAATGAATAAATGCCTATTGATCACATGATATAATGGAATGTACTTGGTGTTTCTTTATATGTTCAAGGGCAAATAAAAAAATAGTTAAGGTGAATAATCTATTTAATATACCTGCTCTAAATGGACCTTACTGTGAGAAGCTGTTGTGGAGATGAGCCCTGTGAACGCTGATGCTCACTGACCTGTGGCGTCTCAGGTTGTAAACTGAATCCACCCACACATATAAGAAGGGATGTCTTCATTGTTTACCTGATGATCAATTTTTTTTCCACAATAGTCAAAGTGATGTCTCTGCTCTTCAACAAACCTCTGTGAGTGCCAGTGTTTCAATATGTCCACATTCAACTGTAAATGACAATATTGGCACATTTAAAATACAAAACAGAAACTTTTCTGTTTCTGTTTCAGAACATATACGTTGGCCTTGAAAGCTCAACGTGTATATAATTTCAGACAACACAACAGGTTACAGAGACCACAACAGAAATGTTTCCAGAGGACTTGCTGTGTTAGCTGGCTATAGGCTAATTTGTCTGGGTATGTATAATATAATGGGGTTAGGCATGGAAATGACTCTACAACACTAACAGTTACTTTCAGAGCCTGTAAGAGGGTCAAAAACCTTAAACTTCCAGTAGGTTTGTCTTATGAAATCTGACTTACATTATTTTTTTAGTTAACAGATACAAACACAGCTGTGGTAACTAACCCCCAACAGGATACTCACACAGGTTATTTAACTTTGGGTTTAATGTAGATATACACACATATTAACGATTAAAAAAACAAAACAAGAATGTCCGGACGTGTTCATGACCTGTTGTATGTTAAGAGGTCTGTAGTGTGTTGTCTGATTCTGCAGCATGTTGAGTTCAGGGACACGGTACATTTATCCTTTTCACCAGACACCCTTACGTCCTCATTATGTCCCCAGAAATTACTTTGTACACAACTCTGACAGATTTTAGATCAACATTTCTGTTTGTTACATGTACAGAATGTGGACATTAATGCATTGTTTGTAGTGTTCATTCAAAGTCTTTGTATCGGGGTGGGAATCTGTAGGCACCTCACGATTTGATTCGATCATGATTCAGAGATTCATGAATCAGCTGTGAGAGTGCTCACAGAAACATGAATGATACACATGAGAGCTTTTGATTTTAGGAGGAAGTGCAGTGTACCTACCAGGTAGGAATGCAGGGTACTATCCCCTGAATATTTCCTCACTCCTTTTCAGATGAACATTCTGCTTTATTGAGCTGAGGACACCTGTCATACAGTACCTGCCTGACAGGATCATTTTGTTGGTGCATCTTTCTCCGTTTCCTCCATCTCTCCCACATTTTCTCATTGTCATTGATATGACTTTGGTGATGACCTACAAAAAAAACTATTGGCTACGCTGTCAACTCCTGGCACAAACACCTTTAACAACTTTCAGGAAAATGTTGAGGACAAATGGTCTTTTCTGTATCGTTGTTGTCTGTGATATTCATGTAAAACATACACTCTGATTCACTTAAGACTGTGTTGTTTCACAGCAACACTTTGATGTACTTAGATGACAGTAAGTCCATCATGGGGCAGTTAGCACTGTCAAAGTAAAAAAACAAAACAAAAAAACAACCCCTCTCTAACCAGATATCTACTAGTTCATCGTGACTAGAATACGTTACGCTTCATCACTGAAATAACAGTGGACTTAAACACACACCAGTGTGGAACCAGGACAACTCTCAGTGAACATTTAGGTTTGATACTTTATAATTATGATATTTTGCTGTGTTTGGTTGGTTACTGGCAAAGAGCCTGTCACTGCAGTAACAGGTCAGTTCATGGAAAATCTCATCTATGTCCCCAGCACTTTTCAAAGCTAATAATGATCATGATGTTCATGCACTTAGGCAAACTGGATATCACAGCTGTACTCAGTTTTATTTCAGTCATCACAGTTGGATTTACTTTCGCTGCTTTGAGTTTCTCATTGGAGGCCTGTATTCCCAGTACAATCTTATTTGGTGTTGATTGTTTATTGGAGAAAACACTCTACACGTCAACATAGAAATAATGCAGTTATTGAGAGGTGACACTATTTTGAACTGTTGTCTGACCTTCAAGTGATACTGTACAGAGGTTTATTTTTGAACCACACACATTTATTCACACGCGCGCACACACACACACACACACACACACACACACACACACACACACCTCTTCATTCACCTCAGCGTTCTTCAAACCCAACACAACCTCTTTTAATCAGATGTACCACCAAAGTGGCTTCTAAGCCTGTTTCCTACCAGCCAACCAGTCATTCAGCAATATCTGCTTTAAAAACTAGAAATTGTATTGGAAATTCTCGTATGATTCATGATAATTGTGATTTATTAATAACCTTGACCATTTGTGTTGTACTTGTACAATTGTTCCTTATGAAATATCATATGCTTAGTACTTTTCCACATGTCACTAAGCTGACAGGGCACCTCGCCCCATCAAGATCAGGGGCTGATACAGGGCTACACTGTTGTGTAGTCTCCAGAAGATGTTTTTCTTTTCATCTCTAGACTTGTTTCTTTTGCATTTAACCTGTAATCTATTGTACTCGGTACTCATTGTGCGTCTCATGCTTGAGGAGTGCAGTGAGTCCATTTGCAAACGTAAGAATTAAACCTACAGAAAGACAACCGTTGACTCTGTGCTTTATTCAACAGAAGATTCCCATAACAATTTTAGTGTCAGAAGTGGGATCACTTGTGTGAGACGGCACCTCAGAGCTGCAGGTGGAGACTGTGCACAGCTAGAGTGTGGGACTCTAACCTCAACCTCCCCGTAAAAGAGGGTGGAGATGTGGGGCCTGATGCCTGAGTACTGGGGCTCGCTCACCGTGGTGATCCAGCGAATCCCTTTTTTTTGGGGCGAACAACCTTGTCTTTCTGGTAAGTGAATTCTGAGGGAAAAAAAAAGATTTTCGCCACTTTGGGGGTTGTGACAGACGTGTCAACAGGGCAGGTATTGGAAAACCGCTGTAGAATCAAAGAAGCTTCGGGTCCAGGGAAGGACCAGGGAAAAGCACTATAGAAATTGAATGCATTGGTACAGTAATTGATTATTCAAAATTTTTGTTTTGGAAACTCATTCTCACTTGGTAATTTTTTAACACCATGCACAAAATAAATACATAAATAAATAAATGTAAAAAGTGAGAGAGTGTAAAAGAGTAAAAAAAACAATTGAAAACTAATTGATGAAATCCAAGGTCCCTACAACCACCCCAGAAATAATTGATGTTTTTTAAATACCAAATAATAATAGTACTACAGTTGCAATATTATAGATTAAATTTGTTTCCAGGAATGGGCTCTGATAATAGCAAGAGTAAACAATCAAATGATACTGATAATCAGTGGACTTCTCCTAAGATTCAGTCTATGATCATCAAATATGGCAAATCATGTGCTGGCCAACTTAAGGTATGGGTCGAAGAGTGTTGTTGCCCATGTACAGGAGGTTTTAGCCTAAATCAGCTACAGTTATTAAGAACCAATTTAGAAGAAAAATTCAGTCAAGCTACACAAAAGAGAAAAAGAAAGGTGTTTAAAGCAGACTGGGAAGCATTTGCATGTTGGTTTAAGGAAGCACAAATCAGGGACAGAAAATAAAAGGCAGGGACGGAATCACTAATCCCTATGTCTCAGTGCCTCAGACTAGACCCTGATCTGGACTCGGCTCCACCCAGAAGATGGCCAGCCATGGAGGCCAGTGCTCCCGCCCTCAAGGAGAGGAACGACCCCGACATGGATGCAGCTGGATGGAGCAGCAGCCACCACAGCCCCAGCTACAACCTACAACCTCCCAGTTGAAGGAAGCTGCTTCTCAGCTCCCCTTAGTCGAAAATGGGGGAGCAGAATATATGAAACAGCTCCTGATTTTTTGCCAACAGTTCAGACCCACAACCACTGAACTGCAATGTCTACTCATGACCCAGTTTGGGAACAAGTGGTCCAAAGTAGCTGGAGACTTCCCAGCAGAAGAACTCAGACTGGCCAACGCAGCCTGGGAAAATGATGAGAATGCTGTGTACAGACAGGCAGTGGCTGAGTTCTGTGACAGGATTTTGGACATGGGCAAAATCTCAGCCTGTAGATTTGAGAAGATGAGACTGTATTTGATTATCTCACCAGGCTCACAGAGGTCCACACAACAAACAGTAGCCTCCAAAGATCAGTTAACATGGGAGGGGGCACCCAATGACCCCCTGGGGAGCGCACCTGCGAGACCGTTTTATCAACGGCATCAAACCAGAGAAAGGTTCCTGAATGAGAGAGGACGTGGGGGCAGAGGAAGAGGAGGGGACCGGGGAAGCTCAGACACCTGCTTCAAGTGCGGCAGGATGGGTCACTGGGCCAAAGAGTGTCCTGTCAAAGGGGACAACGAGGACAAGGCAGATTGACCAGCGGTGGAGCCGGGGCCAGTGAGGGATGCATCTGGTTCTGACGCAGAGACCAAGAGACCAAATCACCCCAAACAACAGATAAGTGGAAATGCATACACACACACACACACACACAATGAGACAGAATTAGAGACATATAACACACAACAGCTCCTTTTGCAAGCCATGCAACATCTTGAATCTACACAAAAAACAACTGAAGGGAAAATTTCTGAGCTTTACACAAAATACACACACAATCCCAGTCCAAGGCCAAACATCACTTTTTTTTGGTAGGTTCTGGAGGAACAGTGTCAGTAATTAGACAAAAGATATTAATCCCATCCCAAAAATATATGCTAATTAGCAGCAGCATCAGGTACTGCTGTACTAGAGAGGTACACAGTCACAGTCTCATGCTATAATGACATTGAGGGAGAGCTTAAAAACATTCATTTTTGCTGTCCAAACACAGTCCTGTAAATATGCTAGGGAAAGATTTTATGTGTCGCCTAGGTATTGTATTGGTTTTCACTCCACATGGCGTTGTTGTGTGTAGAGTTTCTAAAACAGGTTCTTTCATAAAGTACGGCAAAGAAGACCTGATACATGCTTATCAGTGAAGACTTCCAGGCACTGCACTCAATTCTGTCAACAACACACTGGTACAGGAAGCCAAGATACTCATAACAGGCACACACATAGACGTCATGACAACACAGAGCATACACTGTACATCTCATATCTCTCATGGGACTGGGAATAATTTTGAGGAGAAATGGTACAGGCAAGTCCAGGATAAACAGGAATTTAAACTTTGACTGGTTATACTGGTTTGTTGATCACTCTGCTGTATCAGTTACTCTGTCTAACCCATCATGTCAAATTTTATTCAGGGTGCCACACTCCGATCCCCATATTTCACTGGTCAAACCCAAAAACAAGAGGTGGATTTAGGACCTTGGACAAAAACATGTAACGAAGCCTCGGGGTGGAACGCAACTTCAGATCCTGGTGTTGACTTCCATCTGCATTTAAGGGTGCACCAGAAAAGGTTTTCTGCTGTAGTGACCGCGATAAGAACTGTTGAGCTCATTTCAGACACAGATTTACACACAACTCAAAGGTAAAGGATCCATTTGATTTGTATCACAAACGTTACAATTTTGTAAACGACATCTCTGAAATGCCGGAGTTAAATCACATGCCATCTTGTTTGTGGGCAAACACAAATATGATATAGGATTGATCAAAGGCGCCAAACCAGTTGTGATCACACCAAAATTCTTGTACAGGCCATGCAAAATCAATATCGATTGAAAAGAAAGAAGCAGTTGATGGCATTAAACCAGTGTTTGAATCTCTCCTTAAAGCTGGAGTGATCATCCCATGTGGAAAATCTCCTGTTCGAACACCAATTTTTTTTCTGTGAAAAAAAACAAGACATTCTGGACAGCCTGATGAATGGAAATTTGTTCAGGTTCTGCAAGCAGTAAATGCAGCAGTCCACACGCACGCTCCAAATGTTCCAAATTCACACTTGCCTTGCTAAACTATTTAGCTGATAATGGTCACAAAGCCAGTCTGTCTAAATTACAATTTGTCTTGGGGAAAGAAAAAGCATATTTTGTTGGATCATGTGATCACAGCAGAGGGCAAACCCTCTCACCCAAACATAGTGAAGCCATCCAAAACATTCCACAGCCAGAGGCAAAGAAACAGGTTATGAGTTTTTTAGGCATGACATCATACTGCAGACAGTGGATCCCTAACTGTGCTTAAATCAACCCTAAATTGAGCACTGACAGTTTTCTGTCCACCGTAGCCCTGCATGGGTCTGAAAAGGCCATATTTTCTGGGTAAATGCTTATGCAGAATAATTGCACATGTTGAAAGTAGCGGTAAAGAGTCACTTCAACTACTTACATTTATTGATTATAAAAATAATAACCTGATACAGACATTAGAAGACAACATTCCAACATCTTATTCTCCCTTTTTGGCCCTTCTACTCCTACCCCCATCCCGATTTCTTGCATTACACAGCCAGGTTTTGATTGAAGTTTCAGCCTCTGAGGCTGTGGCCTGGCTGCTTTTTGTCACAGCATCTACGTGAGAAAGAAAACAACAGTTGTAAATGTAAAAAACAAAACAGGGATATGCATGTGTTTTCCATACTGAGCATTTCCACCTCAGGAAGTTAATCATATGCCACAAAGGATGTTATTTTTCCATGTATTGTTTATTGATATCAAAAACAAAATTAGGCTGTTGTTGGCAGACAAAGTGAGAGAGCATAAGAGTGCAAATTAAGAGCAAGACAGAAGAAGATAAGAAAGAAGAAGAAAGCTGCAGTGGATTCATCTGTAACAACTAAGTTTAGTCTGGTTGATCCACAGATGGGGCCTTTAAACTTAATACATTTGCATGCAGTTTAAACTTGAAACATAACAAAATGTGAAAAATGTGAAGCACCCTGAATGCACTGTACATTGTCAAATAATTCCCTGAAGACTGTCACTGGGTACTGTAAGTTCATAACACCAAACCCAGACAATTTCTAGGCACAGCATTTTATTCAAGCTGCAGTGATAAAACAATGAAATCCAGCTTTTTTCATGAAAGTTTCACTAACTGTACCTTCCAGCCCTGCCTTTTTTCTCTAGTATGATGAGAAACACAAATTGTACATTTCATGATCACAAAATTATTCTGTCATTTGGCTCTTAAAATTAAATTCTAACTTTTTATTTTGTGGCCCTTCTGAGTTTATATCACATATGAATATTTCATACTCTACCTATGACTGCCCTGCAGAGCAGCATATCCCCAAAGGCCAACTTCTGCCCAGACCCCTGCCAGCACAGTTGTTGGGCCAATGGGGTGGTGAGCAGACAGATGAGGATCTGTCGTGTATTTGCAGATGGGTTGAGGCCCCCAATTGCTGCCAAGTACTTTGTCTAAACAGAGAAAGTAATATATTAGTGTATTCACAGAACAGCAAACTGTAATGGAAAATGTAATAAACATTTGATCATAGAATATGGTTTTTGACCAAATCAAAAGTACCATGTTACTGTAGCAGGCCTCCTACACCCAACATTGATTTAGTCAAATTAGGGAACTTATATGGAGGCCAGTAGCAGGTGTCCTCTCCAGCCATACACATACTGCTGACCACCTCCACCTCTCCCTGTCCCAGGAAATCCACAGTGTAGAAATAAGGTGAGTTCATCTTATGCAGTAAAGAAAAGATAGGACATTATTATGATTATTTGATATTAAACATTAAAAAAGACAAACATTTTAAAAGTACAACTTATATATACTAACTTGAGTTTTAAGCTAGCGTGGCTTGGCATCTTGTGTGGTCAGAGGAGTCAAGTCATTGACAGTTATGCCAGTAGATGATTTGTTAAGTCAGTCAGTCAGTCAGTCAGATCCTATGCCATTATCCTGTTTATGAACTTCAGCTCTGCTTTTAACACCATCATTCCAGCACTGCTACAGGACAAGCTCTCCCAGCTGAGCGTGCCTGATTCCATTTGCAGGTGGATCACAGACTTCCTGTCGGACAGGAGGCAGCATGTGAAGCTGGGAAAACACATTTCTGACTCTCGGACCATCAACACCGACCCCCCTCAAGGCTGTGTTCTCTCCCCTCTACTCTTCTCCCTGTACACCAACAGCTGCACCTCCAGTCACCAGTCTGTCAAACTCCTGAAAGTTTGCTGATGACACCACCCTCACTGGGCTCATCTCTGGTGGGGGTGAGTCCACCTACAGGAGGGAGATTGATCAGTTGGTTATGTAGTGCAGTGAGAACAACCTGGAGCTTAATGGCGTGAAGATGGTGGAGATGGTTGTAGACTTCAGGAAGAACACAGCTTCACCCACCCCCATCATCCTGTGCGACTCCCCAGTCAGAACTGTGGAGTCCTTCTGCTTCCTGGGGACCATCATCACCCAGGACTTAAACATCAGCTCCCTGATCAAGAAGGCCCAGCAGAGGATGTACTTCCTGTGGCAGCTGAAGAAGTTCAATAACTAAGGGATGGTTCAAGCCTGAGCCAACCCCAACTATAAGCTTTATCAAAGAGGAAAGTTTTAAGCTGACTCTTGAGTCCATCCTCACCTCCTCCATCACCATCTGGTACACTGCTGCTACTGCCAAGGACAGAGGCAGACTGCAGCGTGTCATCTGGTCTGCTGAGAAGGTGTTCGGCTTTAACCTGCCTTCTCTCCAGGACCTGTACACCTCCAGGACCCTGAGGCGAGTAGGAAAGATCATGGCCGATCCCTCCCACCCTGGTCACAAACTTTTCAAGACACTCCCTTCTGGCAGGAGGTCAAAACCAAGACCTCACACCACAAGAACAGTTTCTTCCTGTCTGCAACTGGGCTCCTCAACAAGATCTAGAAAAAATTATAAGTATATTTATGTTCCTTGTACATATAGTATTTGGTTTTTGCTCTTTACTCCTTACTCTAGATAGAATAGATGACAAGATGTCCAACACCTGAACATAGTGTACTCGTCACTTTATGTAGTAGAAAATGTTTAAAAATGAATAATTAGGATTGATGATCAGTTTGACACCACTTATTGTGATATAGGAGCCTTTTGTAAGTACACAAAAACTGTGTCTACATTCAGGGGCATCCTCCGAATGATTCACCCCCTAATATCTATGAATAGTTTCCCTCAAATAGCATTAATATTCTTTTATTATATGTGAAATATTTAGAATTCATTTATTGAGCCTCAAAGATGTCTTTAATCATTTCTTCTGCTGGAAATAAACCTCTATTGTACAATGATTTCAACACATAGTTGCCGCTAGGGGTCTCTCAATCAAAACAAGAAGACACGGCGTTGGTGACGTCATGAACATGTGATCATTGGAGAATATCACATGAGAGCTGGTACAGGAGGTACAAAATTGGAATTATAAACTACTATTTTGACTCTACAGTTGTTGATGACCAGAAAGGGATAGGCTACTGTAATACTGCACTGATCTGACCATAGACTGTGGTTTTGACTGCTACTACTGCAGCTACAACTGGTTCAGTTGAATCCTGCCTTCGGATTTATGGATAACGGAAACAGCAACCGGTACAGCAACAGGCTAAACCAGATGGGTTAAACAGAAGACAACAGAAGTCCAAAATATGAACGCGAATCCCTGAATCAGGAGTCTGACAACACTTGGCTTATGGTAGATTTAACGTTAATTAAGTTATAAGTATTTTAAGGGATTTACTCATCTCAAACCAATGCTATTTTTTATGTTGTTTTGTCACTGAAACGCTACGCGTTATCCAGTTCACGATTAAAGATGGTGCTGACACGAGGTAAATAAAATTGTATTCAGGTTAAACGGCGGTTCTGCCACTTTTATGAGATAACGTGAGGATATGGGTTACAGAAGATTTCTGTATCACAGATGAAAATGGCTCATATAGCGCTGAAGATTACAAACAGCTTTAACCCTTTGAAGCACCCACACACATTTTTGTGTTTTTAGCTTTTTCTAGCATATTTGATCCTTTTTTCGTGTATATTGTTGATGATTTATGCAAGGTTGTGCATTTTTGAATGTTCTCAATTTTTTCATGTATTTTTGTTATTTTATTTTTAGCCTATTGTAAACAACGTGGCCTGAAATAGACCTGTTAATGTCCCTACGCACAAAAAAATGCAGATTGAAACCCATTCAAATCACGATTTTAATAAAAAGTATAAAACATGCATCTTCTCTTTCTCCGTTTCATTTGAGACCTGTGGCTTCAAGTGTGTGCTCTGAGGGAGATTCCCTTCCCGATGACGTCATTTTTACTATATATGGAAAATGGGTAAAATACCTGCTTTTTCCGATAGAGGGCACACAGAATCAGAATCCTTTACTAAGCTCTTGCAGGAAATTGTTGCATTGCAGTGCTCTATTTCACAAGTATAGATAACTAAAGAGGAATAAAATAATAATAACGAAAGATACAAATAAAACAAAATAAAATAGTAATATAACCCAATCCTCAGAAAATAAAGAAATATACCCTTCAAAATAGACACTATTTACATTAATATTTACAGACATTTACAGTATTTAAATTGTGCAGATAAAATTACATACAGAACAGACAGATTTGTGTTTATTGCAAGAAAAACTGTCTCCTAAGACAGGCTGAATCTTGGAGGAGTTGAAAAGGTTGACAGCCACCGGCAGGAATGATTTCCTGTGGCGCTCTGAGGTGCATCGTGGGGTATGAGTGTATGGCTAAATGTGCTTCTTCTGCTGACCAGCACATCATGGAGAGGGTGAGAAGGGTTGTCCAATATAGTCCTTATATCCCGTCGCACTGTATGCCCCCCCCCCCCCAAACACACACACACAGACACACACACACAAAAGCTCTCAGGCATTAAGTTTGTGTGGGTGTGTCAGTACGTGTGTGGGGTAATGTATGCATGTGAGTGTGCATGTGTGCACGCGCATGTGTCTACAGCGTATACATTGCATTACCGTATGACCGAATGCGTAAAAGCGCAGGTAGCTTTCAAGTGGCACCTTTTCCATATCCTCCGTTTCATGCATAATTTTTAAGCACCACGACTCCATAACCTCGACACAGCCAATGAGGATGAGGAGTACCTCCTGGGGGCTGGCTCATCCGCCACCAGTTCCACCGACTCATCTGACGGCGGGGAAGGGGAGACGCTGTCGGATGTGTCATGGAGGTCCAAAAACGGAGAGATCCAATGGGCACCCACAAATTCCGTGACGCTCCAGTTTAACCTTCCAGGCACAGGACTAACCCAGGACCCACCCGCTATGCCGTGGCCAGAGTTGGTGAGCTGACTGACAGTTTTGATTTATTTTTCACCACAGAGATCACGAAATTTGTCACTGAATATACCAATTTGCATGGGAGAAGGACGGTCCCCGAGTGGAAGGACCTCGATGCCCCCAACGTCGGGCTTACTTTGGACTTCTTCTGTTGGCCGGCGTCTATCGGTCCCGCGGCGAAGCAACCTGCAGCCTGTGGAATAACCAGATGGGCCGGTATATCTTTCGGGTGATCATGTCTGTCAAAACTTTTGTGTTGATCAGCAGAATCCTGCATTCTGACGACCGTCTGTCCCCGGCGCCGGGGAGCAAATAAATAAATGGCTGCAAAATAGCGTATTGACCGATTTTTACTCGTTTTAACTAGGCTTGGCTGTAAGAGAGATAATTAATAAACATAATCTCAGCTGAAATGTTAGTGTCACAGATATTTATCTATTAAACATTCAAAATGAGACATTAATTAAGTGATTACAAGCCAAACAATAATTAATTACAATGGCTACACAAGAGTTTTTATTAAAAATCTTACCGTTGTCACCTTCAATATTCCTGTTCAAAAGAAAAGAGATGGTGTAGTATGTTTGTGTTTTTCCCCAATGTCCAGTTTCAGCGGGAAACTAGAATTGATTAGCTTTAATGTTGAGCAATGTATTAACTTGAATTTTTGGTGAAATTGAACAAAACAGCAGCTGAATCTTTGTACATTGTATGGAGAACACTGCATGTCACGTGCATGTGTGTTTGAATGGCACAAAAGATTTAGTGAAGGCAGAGAGGACGTCCGAGATGAACGTTCTGGGCGCCGATGAACATCAAAAACCTCTGAAAACATTCAACAAATTGAACAAATCGTTTGAAATGATCGAGGACTCAGTATAAGAATGAGAGCAGAAATTGTCTCCATTGATGCAGAAGGGGAGTATGTTGAAGGAGAAAGACACTGAAAAATGTTTACGTTCAATAAAATTGTATTACAGCATTAGTCTCGTTATTCAATAGCCATACCTCATATTCTATATTATCTAGAGAGCAAGAATTCACATCCTCAGGGTCCGACCTCTGGCAAAGCTCGTTCCATCATTCCTGTTACTATGCTTTCCTCACAGCAGATATTTCCAAAAGAGGTAGGCCCAGGAAACCCAGTAATAGAGCCTGACTGATATTCAGTGCATTCTTAATGCATATGTTATTGAGGTTACTTACTGTGGTTCAAAAACTAGGTTCCAAAGAGAGAAAGACAGGCTCATGTATGCTGTATTTTCTGAAAACCCAGGCTCCATCTTAGATACCGGGGATTCATCATTATCCTCAACACTATGGTGTCCATTTCACTATATGTCAGGTCAGTAAAAAACCTTACTCACATTCTCTTGTCCATATACTTAATCATTTTGGGAGACAGTGGTATAGTGAGTGTTATACTACAAAATTACAGTTTGATTAAAGGAAGAGTAAAATAGGATTGATTCTTGGGAAACAGTTTTATGTTCTATTTTTCCCTGTGTTTCTCTGCTATAGATTGCTTCATCTTTGTTAATGCGTGGGTCAGGGTTTTTTAATATCCACACCCCCAAAAGAATTAATCAACCACCTGAACCCAACCAGTGACACATCAGTTTTTACCTATTTCTCTCTCTATATAATAGTAGCTATATATGAATATATGTGTAGGTCTATACCAGTGGTCGGAAACCGGTGGCCTGTGGACCAAAACTGGCCCACCCGCATATTATGTTGATAATCTGCTTTTTTTTTTTTTTTTTTTGTTTGTTTGTTTTAAATATCACTGTATTGGACAGATAGTCCCACATTTAGCTATAGTTTCCAAATAGAGAATCTACTCACACCTGAAGAATCCTTACTCATCATACTTCTATCCATATTTACAGTGAATGACAGACAAAAAACCGTCACAAGGCCAGACTTACTTGCTGACCCCTGGTCTATACTCAGCCTGGCCAAATGCATTATTAATTACAGTCTGAGTACAGGGAGGTGATAGATGTAGATTTCTTTATAGCTCTTGCCACAGGTGGGAATCAGTTGATCATTTGATCCAAGAATTGGATGTTTTGAATTATGATTTGATTATGCTTACATAGTGTGTTCTTCTTCATTTTTTATGTATATACCTGTTTGTTTTCTGATATGTTTTGCTGCATGGGTTGTGTTCTTTTTGTTGGTTTTGTTTTGCCGTACTCTGGATCAAGTGGGACTAGAGACACCTGTGACACACAGTCGAGGCCTGGAATTGGCCGACAGAATTGCATGCCTTCTTCCTCTCTGCACTGATTACATACAGGTGCGTGGTGGGGATGGTGGCAGGGGAGACAAAGGACAAGGGTCGGAGGGTGACGGATGGGAGAGGAGCATGCTCGTCTGCAGAGGAACGGGTGACCCGACAGATGGTAGACTTGGTTTAACGCAAGCTAACTGATAACATCCACAGGGCTGGTACGGAGGAGCCACTGGCCGAAGGACCCCCTCTCCCTTCCTTTCTCAGAGACTTCGACTTAAGTAGCCCCCTGCCCTTTTATTCTTAAAGACTGGACTGTTTTATGGACACTGGAAAAACAGCTGTTATTGCTGCTTTTGTTCTTAGAAAATAAGTTTTAATCCTGAGTAAATTACCCTTTTTCTACTGACTACAACTTGTGTCTGGTGCCTTTCTTAACAGTGGTAACACATCGGTTGGTATACTAAGAACCTCTCATTACTGTGTGACACTCTTAATACGGATTGACAGCCGGCCTACATGTCTCAAAGAGACAGAGGCAGATACTGGAGGGTGCAGGTCTTTGTCTACAGAACACATAAGGTCTCCATCAACTTGAATGTGAGTCCCAACAGGGTTCAGGATTATAGTTAGGGGTATATCATTCGTTCATTATATATACATATATATATATATATATGATATGGCTCCCACCCGAGGGTGGGAAATAATGTGTTTCATCCAAGTGGGTTGATCTGATTCACCTCAAATGTGGTCAGACAAGCATCAAGATCATAATGGTATTTTATTGTGAAGACTGAGTCCTCATGGGACGCCCATGCTGTGGTGCTGTGGCAAGTTTCGATGCTTTGCCATGAAACAGGAAGTTGCTGTAACTCTCAGTGCATGTCCAACCTGCTCCAAACTTCACGTCTGATAAGTGTCATGGCCTGAACACACCTACATGCCTGTATTCATCCATAGTCATAGCACCACCTACTGGAAACAGGAAATGATATGTGGTATTGATAGTTTTTCTCCTCCAAGCAGCTTAACACAGATCCATTTCACATTTGGTCAGAGAGCAAAGAGGGTTCTTGTCAAGGACAGAGGCTTAAGCCCCTCTTAGGGTCTATCTGTGCAGGTGGCTGCCTTTGTCCATGATGGAAATGTGCAACTGATGGGCGCAGTAAGTGACTTTTGATATATCGTGATCTAACTTACTTAATAGAAACTCAATGTCTTGTTCAGAACTATATTCACTAGATTGTTTAGATTATAGAGATTTTAACATATCATTTTTATTGCTGGGCTGGTAAACAAATACACCTTATAAGCTGTAATGTGCAAAGGAACTGAAGAGTAGTTTATAAAAAAAAGATCATATTTTACCCATTTACAGTTGAAATTGAATGATAATTTTTACACTTTAGTGTAAACTTCTCTAAATCATCACCTGCAGACTGCTTAAATAAATCTGTTACCTTTGTACTCTTTGTAGTGTCAGCCAGCAAAGCCTTTTTCTTTGTTGGCCACCTTCTCTGGACCATGTTATGCTGAGTTCTGCCTGCCCTAACCCTAACTGTAGCCCCACAGGGGTCTTGATCAACACAATTATAAGGGCAAGCTGGAAGTATTCACAAGTCTTCTTTCAAGCTCTAAACTTCAGGCTTCCCTTTTTTTCTGGATCAATGGGTGTGATGCACCCAGCATGTGATATCTTCTGCTTCCCCACAAATAAATTAATCTGATGATGAAACTGTAAAATTGACGAAGGTTGTGGCAAAAGATGTGCAAGAACACTCTTTATCTGTAAAACAATACAGAACAGTTACTGAGGACACAGTAGCTGAGAGAGGATAATCCTTTCAAAAACATCACTGATACAGTGATAAAGAAGGGAACTGTAATCATGACCAGAATACTGACTGATGAGAAATGTTTCTCTGCTGAGTCTACTGCCCTCATTGTGAACACTTTTCATTGGAACTAACTGTGGGACAGAGACAAACTATCAGGGACAGGCTTCTAAATTATATTGAAGACCCACTTCATTGTCCTGGAATCAGTGCAGGTCACACTAACATGATGTTTAACAGCTTCACCTACTTCCAAGGGGGAAAAGTCTTAAGAGGTCAAAACTCCAGCAGTACTTGTAGTATAAAGAACAACGTCATTGTCAGACTGACATGTTTTGGCTTGTGACTTTAGCAAGCCTGGATGACTGTAATGAAGGCCACATGCTGAAATGTGTTGGGTTGAAAAAAGGTGTGTTTTATTCTGCGAGTGCTGCTGGAGTTTTGACCTCTCAAGAAAGACCAGAGTGCAGTATAAGAAATAAGACCAAAGATAAGAACTGTACTCTGGACCTTGCATAGAAGTGAGATCCGAATGATGGATGGAGGCTAGGTACCACGCCTTTGCAACCTCAAGTGAAGAGGAGGGACAGCTTAATGATTACTGGAGCGTAGAGAGGTACAGGTTCAGCCTAGATGGAGGTTTTGCATAGGTGACTGAACAACCTTTTTTAATTGGTGCTTAGTATGTAATACACAGAGTAAACATGTTTGTCAGTACACATACATGTGCAACACAGCAGCCAACTTTTAAACTTCTATCAAGGCTGAATTAAACAGTTTGTCCACATAAAAAGCTCTGTGCCTACCTCAAAGGACAACAAAGAGAAACTGAAGGAACATGGGATTTGTTGGGTCTCTCTGTGTAAACACCATATTTTACAGAGTATGGTCTAGACCTGCTCTATATGAAGAGTGCCTTGAGATGACTTTTGTTGTGATTCGGCACTATATAAATAAAACTGAACTGAATTGAATTAACATCAGCAATATACACAGTGGACCAACAGATCACAATCCAAAGCTATTTGCTAATACTCAACTACATATACTTTTATTCATTTTGCAGATGCATTTGTTTGAAGCAATGCACAAATAGGAAAACTAGAAATTCTCTTCTTTTTATACCATAAAAATACTAAACATATATGGAAGCCCACTGCATTCGCCACAAAAGGCATTTTTTCTAGTAATGACTTCTTATCTCATAATTACTATATTTGTGAGAAGACTATCTGAAGGCAGAGACATGGTTTGACTCACTGGGAGACATTGTCACTGAGTGATGTGGACGGTATTATTATTAGTATATGAGCATATAAAGTCATTGGAATTGTTCAGGCTGACATGCTTGAAGCCACTGTGTTCCTAAGGAGCAGCTAAAACAGTTCATGCATCTAAAATTAATGCAAGCCGACTTTGTGGTAAAAAGGCATGTGATAACGTATAATAAAAATGTTTAGGTCAAGAGTTTGTTTGAGTAATTGTCATAGCATCCATTCTGTGTCGAAGTTAGTTGGCAGTAAGGTTATTTCGGCCTCTACCTGCTGGGTAGGTTTGGTACCACATTTTCCACACGGCGCCATATTAGATAGACACTACATAGCAGCGGACGAAGTCAAGGTAGGGGGACAGTTCTCCAGATGACAACGGTCCTCAGGCCACAGTAGCGCGTCCGCACAACACTAGAGGTAACTACTGTATGGTCGACAACAAGTAACTGAATCTAGCATCTCGGGCAGCGTTGTCCGAGGCGTCTTGTATTGGTCGTTGTTCAGCTAACTCGCCGGCAGATATGACTTCCTTGACTCAGCGGAGTTCGGGCCTCGTGCAGAGGCGGACCGAAGCCTCGCGCAACGCCGCTGACAAAGACCGTACGTCCGGCGAGGAGGACCACGAGCCCCGGAGAGGAGACGAGCAGGAAGACGACGATGCTGGTGACTCCAAAGAAACACGTCTCACCTTGATGGAAGAAGTGCTGTTGTTAGGACTGAAGGACCGAGAGGTAATGGCATGTAATTCTGATATCTAACGCTGTAAAATTAAGGAGAGATGGGATGTTACCCAAGCTAACGTTAGCTATATTTCCTAACCGACATAGCTGTAGTTAACGTTAGCATCCTTGTTTGCTAACATGCTAGCTACAGCTAACAACAATAATGGGCCTCATCGTTGCTCACCGGACTGTTTAAAGCCATATGACGAAAATCGGTAATGTCAAGAGACGACATTCATATTCAGACAACAGTGTGATCCGTGAATTAGATGTTGTCTTGTGACAGACCGTGTCTATTGTGACATTAGTGTCTGTCGTTACACCAGTGACTTAACAGGACAGAGCAGACGGTTTGCAGTGTGCAGAGGCACCTAGCTATTTATGGAAGTTTTATTGTCATTTGAATGAAGATGACCACAAGTAATTTTGATTTATATACTTGTGTGTCTGAGCAGGTGGAAGGTATTATTTTCTGAAACTGTAAAGAGGAAACAACAGTGACAACTTTTCTTTTAACTTCCAGTCAGGGATGAGTTTATCAGATTTAAAAAATAATACTGACATTCTCCTATATTAAATTTTGAAGGACGCATTTCAAGCTTACAACCAACACTGATAAAGGCTCCACAGAGAAGACCAAAGTTTGACTGCTGTCACTGACAGCCTGATGTTTGTCAGTATCACAGACGAGGCAGCATCAGTTTTATTGATCTGCTTTTTAAGCCATTTACTAATGGCCATGAATTGAGTTCTAACTTACAGTTGTCTATCGCCATTCTATATTAAGCTTGACACCCAAAGGACACACACACATATAAGGGTGAAGCTGTCAAAATTTAATGTCAGCTGTAATGTTTGGGCCAGTGAGTATTTGTTCTGTGTCACATTAATTTTCTCTGAGGGTGTTTGTGTAGTACCCAGGTGTTGTCTTTGATTGGTTTACTCTGGCCCTGACCTGCTGGGCCAATCAGCTCGACCATCAGGAGTTCTTCTGGTTCTCCTGTTGTAATTCCATGATAACTCCTTAACAAATCAGGATCCTGATGTGTGTTTGCATGATTTAGGGCTACACCTCGTTCTGGAATGACTGCATCTCATCAGGGCTTAGAGGGTGTATGCTGATTGAACTGGCTCTGCGAGGACGCCTCCAGTTAGAGGCTTGTGGCATGAGGAGGAAAGGTCTGCTGGCCAGGAAGGTAGGACACTTGTTTCTGCTCATGATTTTACTGTGGAATAGAATCATCAGAATAGAAATGTTATTTCAACCTCCTCACCCTGTTGGTGCTCTTATCTGCCGCCACCTTAACCAGTGTTGGGTGGGGCATGAGCATGTAGGATCAACTTGTGCAGTTATTTGCAAAAAGGCATGACCAACTCCAACACACACACAACAAAAACCTCTACACACCTGAACCTGTAACTGTTCCTTCATCAGTATGGGTTATATTAAAGTGAAGTACAGAGTGAAAGAGAGTGAAGGATTTTCTCTGGGGCAAAGGAATTTTCCATTTGTTTGATAACGTCTTCACATCAAAATGCAGTTAATTGACAACAGGTGAATGTCCTGTCATCTTTCTGAATGAAATTCACAGGTAATTTGTAAGTCAGATGCTCCAACAGGTGACGTGCTCCTAGATGAAGCCCTGAAACACATAAAAGACACCCAGCCACCAGAGACTGTGCAGAGCTGGATTGAGCTGCTCAGTGGTGAGTTCAGCTGCTTCATTATCTCACAGCTTCATTTTGATGGTCTGTCTGTAAAGAGATGTAGAAACAAAACAGATCCACGCTGCGTCCTGTTTGTACCCAGCTAAATTTTGAGCTTTACATTACGTGTTTGAAAATGGAGACTGCAAGTGTATGTCTGTGAGTCTAGCATAGATGGACTTTGTATGAATCTCACCCACAATTAACAGCAGCTGATGTGCGTCTGGATAAGTTGACATATTCTGTTTTTAAATAGGAACCAGTATGAAGTCCTAGGAATTAAACAATCCTCTGACTATGAAGAAACGTTAGTCAGACTATTAAAGAATTAAAAACAAGAGTTTTGTCTGAGATGCAGTAAGTAAACAGGGTACATACAGTCAGCCTGGATGGGAGACCCTAACATTCAAAACTTAAATTTTTACTTACATGTAAGTAACATGCTTACACTGCAGCGCCCTGCTGGTACTCTGTTTTATCTGTTGTCTGTTTTAAATGTAGATGAGCATGTCACCTTTCTGTGACAGTATTAACTGTCTTCTGTTTCATGTGCTCGTCTTCAGGGGAGACGTGGAACCCCCTGAAGCTTCATTATCAGCTGCGGAACGTCCGTGAACGGCTGGCCAAAAACTTGGTAGAGAAAGGTGTCCTCACTACTGAGAAGCAAAACTTCCTTCTTTTTGATATGACCACACATCCTCTGACCAACAACAACATCAAGCAGCGCCTCATCAAGAAGGTCCAGGAGGCCGTACTGGACAAGTGGGTGAACGACCCTCATCGAATGGACAAGCGGCTGCTCGCGCTTATCTTCTTAGCCCATTCCTCCGACGTCCTGGAAAATGCCTTCGCTCCGCTGCTAGACGACCAGTACGACCTGGCCATGAAGAGAGTGCGGCAGCTGCTGGAACTGGAGCCTGAGGGGGAGAGCTTGAAGGCCAACACGAATGAGCTGTTATGGGCTGTGGTGGCTGCCTTCACCAAATGAGGCTACCACACAGAGGACAGCAAGCAGTTGTGGCATTCAAGTGGCATTGTACGTTGGGGTGGGAATCACAGTACTGACCTCAACATGGACTGGTAATTTGACTGACTTCAAGTTTCCCCCTGCCTGGACTTTTGGAATGGGCTGCCCTCTTTTCTTGTTCCTCTCCCCACCTCAGTTTGTTTTCCTTCCAGATAACCCTTCATGGCCCCCTCCCCCCATGTCTCATTTATGTATTCAGTTTTGCTAAAAAAAAATAGTAATAATATGGGCGTTTGAATGAAGTGGTTGGTGATGATGTTGGTGAGGCTTAGCTCCAGATGTTGATTCATATCCTCTTTGTTTTCTGTTTATTCTGGGTTTATTTTTGAAACAGTCACAGGTACGGTGTGTTGGGCAGAGGTTACTCAACGCACCATCCTCACACACCTGATCAAACAATAACCAGTGTGATGGACATGTTGTACATATAGCAATGAAAGGCTAACTGATAATCCTGACAAGTCTTTAAATGGACATCTTGTACCAAATGTGGAGTGTATGGGTATGATGTTTGGTGTCATGGCATTCTTTGACTTTTATATCAAGTACTGGGAGACAACTTCACATCCTAATTTCTCAGTGTGCTGCCCAGTACTGTGCTTTCAACATTTTTCACATCCAACATTTAGAGTCTGCTGATGCTCCTAATCCATCCCTCCAGTTTTATTCGTTATCAGTTACTGAGACCTTAAATGTTTTGGAAAAAAAACTTGAAAGTAATGTAAAGCCAGAACATGGCGAAGACCATCAGACAGACTTGTTTAGAGCTGAAACAGTATAAATCCCTCAGTTCTGCAGACACATGTAGAACTGATGACGCTGATAGAAATACAGAGTGTGATGATGGGGAAGAAAAAATCATAGTAAACATTAGCGCACGCTGTGGAAATCAAGATTACAGTAGCCTGAGACTCAAAGACAGTCCTCCATCTCCCTGCTCCATCACACTCCTGGCACCTCTAGACATTTAGATATATTTTGGAACTTATTTAAACTAAAAAATATGATATAAAGACTTCCATACTGTAGCTAAACAAAACTTTGTGACATAATGAAGTGAGAACAGGTCATAGTGTTTTAAATGACCAGGTTTTTAAAAAAATTAATATTAAAACCTGAGTGGTGATGGAGGGTTCAGACTGTGATCATATCTCTTCTAGATGCTCTGTCAGAATGTGTGCATATGAACAGGATTCCAGCCTGTAAGCTGGCAGCAAATGTATCTTAGTCTCGCTCCAATGTCATGATTTTCCATTTTTGGTTGTATCTCTTTGATAAAACAACTTCCCCTTAAACTGTGTAATTTATGGGGGTTACAGTGGCATCAGCTAACACAGCTGCTAACTATGTTAGCTCATACTGACTGGGATAAAACACCTCTTTGTGGCTGTTGAGGATTAAACTGAAATATTTTAGTGGCAGGATCAAACTCAGGAAAGCTGACCCAATCAATGCAGCTACCTTTGTTAGCACAATGCAAAGAGATATGTTGTTTTCACTGATTAGTGAACTGAAATAAGATCAGAAATGAAGTAATCCACAGGTCTTAAAGCAGGATAAATATATCTATAATGATCTCTGCAGCAACTGAGTTTGTCCTGTGGATCTGTATTTGGTTTAGAAACAGTTCATTTAGTGAAACATGCTCATCTGAAGATGAATATGAACTCCAGCTCTTTTCCAGTACAGGGAGAGGTCTTTAAAACTGATGGGATCAGACATGAACTGCTACCAGAGCTATATTGTCTGTATTTAAACAGACACAATCACAAACCAAACCATGTTATAAGGGAACATTGGAGCTATTTCTGAACCAACACCAGCTGTGTCAGAAAAACTCTGGACCACCATTGGATGGTGGATTTTCTCGCTGGATGGAGCTGGGCTAGAGGTTTCCTCCTGTTTCCAGACTTAATGCTAAACTAGGCTCAGCATATCCCAGACCTGTCACTGTACTGGACCCACAGAGCTCAGGTAGATACTGATCTGGTCATGTGAGTGTGGGCTGGATGGTGAAAAAGTCGGTTTCCTGCTTTAATGTGTAGACTATTCTTACGTCAAAAGAAATGTATTTACTAAACCATTAAAAAATCTGATGGATTATCAAACACACCCACCAAAGTGTAATCAGAGGAATCAAAGAGGGTCCCTGCTCACATTCCACATGTTGATGTATATACTTGTGTATTTGTATCAGGCACAGATTCACACTGTCAGCTTTTTAAAACCATGGTTCATCTGTACTGTCTTTCAAAATGTTGGACAAAATATTAATCAAGGCCTATTCACTATGAACCATACCTTGCTCTTAATTTTGTATTGCCTCAGTTTTCTGAATTTTATTTTAACATTTGTTGAACTGTTCTCTGTTTTAACACAATTTTTTGCTAATGAAGCTCATGGAAAGTGAAAGACATTGCTGTATTACTTGTATGTAGCAAAGGGCTGGGAGTGATCAGGCAGCGACTGGGAGAAGAGAAGAGGTGACCAGCAGGTGAACACATCTGAACATCACCTAAAACTGTGGATTAAATATGAGAGATTATATATGTTATCTAAATAAAGGGACCTCTAGTCTGTGTACTTTCTTTGACCCTAGAAAATAAACCAAGAGCTTGGAAGTGCCTCATCATACAACTGATTTTAACTTTTATTTTAAACTTTATGGACCTGTCTCATATGTGGACTCAGATTTAACTCCAGCTGATTGATTTTGTCTGTTTGCACTGTGTATGTGGATGACTTGTTTTCCTGAGCTTCCGTGGTAACTTATTTACCAGTGGGGCACATTCATGTCATTGTGGAATACAAATCCGCTAAGCTGTAAGTCACTCTGAATAGTTTTACCACACTTACCTCAGCACATGAGGTGATGTGTTTCCTGTCATTCTAGATTCCATGTTTTTCAGTTTGTGGATGTAAATAGAATTTCTGAAAGCAAATCTGTACAAACTGACCATTCATTGAAATACAAATATAAAACACAAGATTAGAGACTGCATATTCACCAGCTTTACTGACACAATAATTTAAATTGAGTTTATGTAATTAAGGTGTAACAAGTCATTTTAATTATGTGTGCCTGCATTTTAATTATGCTGACACATGTTCACTTCAAAGTGTCTGTAAATGTGCCCAGATTTGTGAATATAATTACAAATTACAAAAACATAGGTACTCAGCAGTGATTCCAGGTTCAAGTTCTCTTGTGCTCAACAGAAGGAAGCAGCTCAGTTATAAGACAGTGTCAAGCAAATTAACTTTAGCTAGTTTAATTTCTGTTTGAAGAGGAAGAGACACCAATCACCTGTATTTCATTGTCACAAAACCTTCAGCATTTCATTGATTGTCAGGTCAACATTCTGCCATTCGTCCTCCCTTCATGAAATCTGAATGAAACTGTATGCTCATGAGATGCAAAAGGTCCTGTCACTTGTACCAATCAATATGGTTCATCAGATTTAAGTTAGTACCTACCCTGAAAGCACGTACTCCTTTACTGGTGGAATCCATGTCCCTGATGGAATTTTTTGGTCAATATCTTGAAAACTAAGTAAGATATCAACAAGCTATATGCACCTTTTAATAAAACTGGGCCAATGAGCCACAGACAGTTTGGTAGCAATTTGACCTACAGTTTCGAGTGACAAGTGAAATATGTGTTTTTCAAAAAAGTAAAAATGGCAGAAAATCCATCATCCATCATCCAAATGTCCAAGAGGCTTCAAGAGTATACTGAGTTGTAGATGTGAGTCAAGTCTGAAGTAAGTGGGACTCACAGTGTGTGTGTGTGTGTGTGTGTGGGGTGGGGGGTGAAATTGTTCACTTTCTTGACTGTTAGTTAAAGCACCACAGTCAGGCCAACTGTAATCATGTTTCATGGGAAGCATTAGCACCTCATTTCCAGTTACCATACTATGTTTCATGTCTCTGGTTTGATCCAGCTCACAACAAACTGACCTAAACAGACCACACCCACATCCAGATTCTGTTCCCCAGGTACTGAGGTACACAGACAAACATGACTAGACAGATCATTTTCTCTGTGAAGGGGGAAACTAAGTAAGATAAGATTTATGCACCTTTTGATGAATCTGGGCCAATGATGATCTACAGAAACTTTGGTAGCAATCTGACCTACAGTTTAGGCTAAGAGGTCAAACGTGTTTTCCAAAAAATCAGAAATGGTGGAAAATTTCATCATGGTGAATTTTTATGGTCCAGAGGCATTTCTGTAGAGCACATTGATCTGGACTTGGGTGTTTTGATGTGAGGGGTGTAGCCTTTCCAAACTTGCATTTTTGGGCCTTAATTACACCATCTGGCCGATTGGGCTGATATTTCATGGAAAGCATTTGAACATCATTTCTAGTTATTGGGCCATGTTTCATGTTTCTAGCTCATTCCAATGGCACTTTGATCTGCAGCATAAGACAACAAATAATAATAAACAGACACAGGAACAACAGGGCTCTGCCTGTCAGAGTTTGAAGCCTAATTAAAGAATGGGGAAAGATACAGTAAACTGTGTCCAGGTGTGTAGTGCTGATGGAGATCTATCCACACAGACTTTAAACTCTGTGAGCTGCCAAAAGTGCCTCTACCACAACACACTGACTTGCTCTGAGATATTTTGTATTACTTATGTAGATAAATGTGAAGAGATTTGTTTTAAGTTTTAAATTTGAAAGTGTGAGTCTCAAAATCATTTTTGCATGATGAATGAAAAAATCAGGGAGGTAACTCTTTAATACATGTGTATTTATTATTTATACATGATATGCATGATTCATAGACTGTAAGGTTGCTCAGGAGGTTACAGTGGATTAGTTGATGCACATTCAAGGGTCTGACAAATAAAAATAAAACGTCAACATGAAGAAACGAAATGGTTTACACAATAAAAGGTTTGACATTCAGAACAGAAACCTGAGTCATTCGTGTCTTTGTTCTACAGTACACATCAATGTCCAGGTTTCGGACTGAAAGAAAGCTGAAGAAAACCATGTATAGAATATCTGAAAAACTCAATAACAGCTGCAGGCACATCTGCCCCGTGTTCAGTTACAGTAAAACTAAAAGTCTGAAGTGTCAGAGGGCAGGTACCTGAGACAGGAGAGATATGGACACATAAAAACTGGCATGCTGCAGATAATTACAACAAACTTTCATTAAGACTGTGACAGACAATAAATTATAACCTTAATTCCTGAGGTACTCTTATTTAATTTCTGTCTGCGTCTGTTTGTCAACCTAGATGAGGCTGACCCCACCAAGCCAGTGACACAGCAGGGGATGAGTGGAGCGACTGGGTTTCAGAGTAGGTGTGCATCCTTTTCTCTTCTCTCATTCAGTGGCATACAACTGAAAAGTTAAGTGGTAATTAAATCCTGTAGACCTAACATCACATCATTTTAACAACTTTACAAGTACAGTGACAGAATGCTTTGAACAAACCATACACAATAATAATATAATATCTTAAATGTATATAGCGCCTTTCACGAGACCCAAGGACGCTTTACAAAGACAATATCCAAACAAAACAAACAAAATAAGACTAAGTGCCAAAGGCCTGGGTGAATAAGTGACTTTTCAGAGCAGACTTAAAAGTGACCAATGATGTAGCAGTAGTAGTTTTGGTGCGGGGAATAAATAGAAGGCCTGAGTCAGAGGACCGCAGGTTCCGTGAAGGGGTATGCTGGTGGAGGAGGTCCAAAAGGTACTGTGGAGCGAGGTTGTGGAGTGATTTATAGGCAAGCAGGAAGAGTTTGTAAATGATGCGGTGCTTAACCGGAAGCCAGTGTAGGTGAGTGAGGGTGGGGGTGATGTGCTGCCAAGGCTTAGTGCGGGTTAGTACCCTGGCAGCTGAGTTTTGTACGTACTGGAGCCTGTCGAGGTCTTTCTTGGGGACCTCAAACAGGACTTCATTACAGTAGTCCAACCCGGAGGTGATGAAGGCATGAATGAGGGTCTCAGCCACAGAGTCTGAGAGTGAGGGACGGAGTCGGGAGATATTTTTCAAGTGACGGAAGGCAGATTTGGTGACAGATTTAATGTGTGACTCAAAGGACAGGGTGGAGTCAAGGATGACGCCCAGGCTACGAGCCTCAGAGGAAGGAGAAATGGAGCAGCCGTCCACACGGAGGAGAAGATCTCCAACTCTCTGGGGCAGCGCTTTGGGAGCCACGACCATGAGCTCAGTTTTATTGCTGTTTAGTTTGAGAAGGTTAGTGGTCATCCAGGTTTTTATCTCGAGGATGCAGTTGACAAGGGACAGTGGAGGGAGCTGAGTGGATGGTGATGTACTGAGGTACAACTGGGTGTTGTCTGCATAGCAGTGGAACTGCAGACTGTGGCTACTCTATATGTAAAACCAGTACTACATAACACGATAGCCCAGTTAGCTTTGTCCTACCACAACATTAGACTGCTAACACATCATGAAGTTTAACCTTGGACGGACCAATAGGAACTGAGTTTATTTTCAAATATCAATTTTTTCCATTTTAAATGGTTTCATTAAAAATAAGTAAAAGAGAATAAGTCAGAGAAGCATAATCCAAGAGGAATGTCCACAAAGAATAAAGAGTGATAAAAGATAAAAAATGATAAAAATATTAAAAACAGGAAACTATGGATGACTAATGTGAGTTGGTGTCATTATTAATGGAGTATCAATGATGTTACAATGACATTAAGCCTTCCTTGACAGTGTCATAATCTCTTTCATCTGATTTTATGTGTGCATTTTAAAATGGGTGGTGTTTGTATATAATGTTGTACTTCATCTTAGGTCTTAAGTACATTCATGTTTTGAAAACTTTAAGGTGATTCATTCAATTCCTTTGACTTTTAGTTCATCTCGAACTCGGCTGAAGTAATCAGGATCTGGGTATCCAAAGCTGTAAACACAACGACAAAGATGTGGTCAGTTCATATGGACAGTTCATACATTGGCCCTGTTTCATGCCTCCTGTGAAATCGGATGAGACTTCCACATTGATGATTAGATTTAGGTCACATGAATATGTTTCTCTCTAAATTTCTCAGCCACCATGTACAAATCACCACTCCCACCACTGGTGGAGTGAAGTGTACCACAAAGCACTGAATAAAAGGCCACCTTAATTTCCTAATAAAAACACTAGATACCTCATTCCTATTAATACTTCATCTACCAGTACTTTGTCATGTCAGCCTGCTACTGATAGCTCCAAGACCCTCAAATTTGGCCTCATAAACATCAGATCATTATCTACTAAGGCATTACTGATAAACGACTTGATTCTTCAGCATAATCTGGATATGACTGGTCTATGTGAAACATGGCTTAAACCAGATATTTTCCTGCCATTAAATGAAGCTTCCCCACCTGAGTATACAAATGCACATGTTGCTCAGGCTACAAAAAAAGGTGGGGGCGCCACTTTAATTTATAAGTCTTTCTCTGGTCTAACCTCAGCTCTCAATGTCACTTTTAACTCTTTTAAAGGGTGTAGCACTATAACCTTCTCAATTAGCTTCAGATTTCCCTCACCAGGGGAATAGATTCCGACCACTCCACCTTATGGTATGAACCTACTCACTGTAGTGGTAACACTCTTGATTTGATTCTTTCCCGTGGGATAGAGGTGACTAATCTGACTATCTCTCCTGCCACTTAGTGTTATGTCTTACCACTTTCTTATCAAATTTGACGCAACTTTAGCCATTCCCCCTAAAACTGTTGCATTTACTACCAGACACATTGGTCTCTCAACTCTGCAGGAAATTGGAGTGAAAATGGCATAAATCAAAAGCTCTGTATCTCCAGTGGCACTAGTGTGTTCTAAAGTATAAGCATGCACTGTCTACTGCCAGAGCAGCATATTTCTCATACTTAATCAATAGCAATAAACATAATCCTGGATTTCCTTTTGACACTGTAGCTAAACTTACTGAAAAGCAGCCGCCTCTTAGCTTCTCCTCTCCAGCATCTGCTGCAGATCCAGTCGAGCATCTCATTGAGTCTCAGAGAGTTTCTGCTCTAATGAAATTTGACACTATATTTCTTGATTCATTGTTTAAGTTAGTGTCGGCTTCTAAACATACTACCTGCCTTCTCGTAGGTACTGGGCTTAAAATTATTTGATTACATTAAAGGCACAAAGTGGTTCTGCAGGTACACTTAGTGGTATGTAATGCACATCAATAAAATGTCATGTTGCCAAACAAAGAGTTCTTACTGAGTTGGTCCTCCATGCGTTGAGGTTTTGTGGTGAATATCATTCCATGTCACTGTATTGTTCCTACCACTGGTGGTGGAGCGACCAACAGTGAAGATGAGTCTCTGATCAAAGGCCCGTCTCAACAGTTTCAGGACCCTCCTGCCCTCTGACGAGTCTGGGAGATAGGCTGTACGGGACACACCTTCATATGGCTGACCAGGGTTAGGATGCTCCTCCTGCACACACACAGTACAGGCTTCTCTGCTTAATCATATTCTGCCATAATGGGCTTTCAAGTGACTCTGGGTCCACAGCTCTTAGGCAACAGTGGTGTGGTATTTCTAAGCGCTATGTGAAGGCAACTTGAGGTTCTTGAAATGAGGAAACTAAGGTTTCATCCTAACACAACATAACTTAACAGACTTTACCTTCTGATGGACACAAAAGGGTGTATGTATGACTAGTCCTACACAGACACAAGGGGCAACTTAAACAGTGTCAACATACAACAACCTGAAAGACATCTAAAGAACCAAGAAGAAGATATCTGCCGATGCAGAATTAACTTTCAACAAATAACACCAAAGCCAAACAAAAAAGACTTTAAATTCAAGTCCCTCCCTTCCTCTCGCTGGAGTTTGGAGGCCAGGTCACCACCTTGGGCTCTTTGTCATGTTTCTTAAGATTTCATTTCACTTAACATTTCTGAGCACTGTTTGTGGTGTGGTGGGAGCATTGTCCTGCCGGGGGAGGCAGGACCAGTACAGGCAGAACACTGTATTGTAACAAGATGATCATTGTTATCCACATCAGTAGTTTTAATGTTGTGGCTGATCAGTGTTTATCAATCATGGTTTGAATGCCACAGCCTATTTTTGCTGACATGTTCATCCCTCTCTGGCCACCATCTTCTGATGGCTACTTCCAGCAGGACAATGATCCATGTCACAATGAGTTCAGTGAACTTCTGTGACCTCCCCAGTCACCAAATCTTAACCCAGTAAAACACCTTTGGGATGTGGTAGAGCAGGGGATCGGCAGCATGAATGTGCAGCTGACAAATCTGTAGAAATTATGTGATGCAGTCATGACAGCGTGGAGTAGAATCTCAGAGGAAAGTTTCCAACAGGATTCCAGAGCAAAGAGGAACTACCCAGTGTTAGTGTGGGGTTGCTAGTAAAGTGCTAGGTGAGTGTATGATATTCATCAGTAACTAATCTCACATTTAGGTTAGCTGTTTTGCATGCAGGTATTTCTGCCATAGCTGTGGAGTCTGATCTGTGAAGGCATGCCTCCTGCTGCTCCTATGATCCTCCCTATGATCCTCCTTAAGCAATTTCCTGTCAAGGATCAATAAAGTACTATTCTATTCTATGATCTCACTTTCTCAACCCAACCAGTCGAGGCAGATGGCTGCCCACCCTGAGTCTGGTTCTTCTCAAGGTTTCTGCCTCTTAAAAAGACGTTTTCCTCTCCACTGTCACCTAGTGCTGCTCATGGTGGGATCTGCTGGGTCTCTCTTTGTAAGAGTATGGTCTAGACCTGCTCTATATAAAAAGTGCCTCAAGATAACTTGTTGTGATTTGGCGCTATATAAATAAAAAGTGACTTAACTTGACACAAAATTACTACTGTTCTACTACTAAAATACTAATATAGCAGCATAGGCAACACATTTTCTTGTGAGTGGTAGAGGGACAACCCACACAGCTAAATATTTCACACTGAGTGTCAGGCCTCCACCCACATTATTCTCTTGCCATTTGTCAAAGTTTCTAACTCGCATAAACACAACATTTTACATGTAACATCAATATCTGTTTTTAATGACAGATACTGATATTTGAGATAAACCACTGTGATGAAACTTTCTCTTGTACTGTTCTTACTGGGTTTTTTTTTGTTTTTTGTAACTGTTTTTGGAGCTATGTTTGGTACAGGAATTTTCTTCAGGATTAATAAAGTTCTTTCTTATCTTAATGTCTTGAGGTCAGCATCAGCCTGACTGCTGCTAACTTCCTACCTAATCTCGATGAAGATTATTTTTTCTACATTAATGTATCAGCGCTATGTCTCCACATGGTGGATTCTGTTTATCACATTGTGTTGAGATTTGCTACCAGATTCAAACCACTCACTCATCATCATGATCCATATTCCATATTTGGCTGACCATATCTGTCAGAGGCATTAGAAAGTTCTCAGACCCCTTTATTTTTTGCACATTTAATTGTGTTGTAGATTTAATTTGAATTCAGATACATTTTGTCCATCAATCTACACTCAGTAATCCACAATGTGAAGATATGTTTTTAGAAATTTTTGGTTATTAAAAATCAAAAACTGAAATCTCTCATTTACAGAAGTATTCAGACTCTTTGCTTTGGCTCTCCAAACTGTGTTCAGGGGCATCCTGTGGCAAACTGCATTGGATGTACCTGTGTATCAGGTCCCACAGTTTACTCAAAAACAAAACCATGAGGTCAAAGGAACTCTCTGTAGACCCCCACAATAAAATTACAGCAAGGCATAGATCACAGGCAAGGTATAAAACCATTTCTAAAGCTCTGGGTGTTTCTAGGAGCACAGTGGTCTCAATAAATTGTGAAATAAAACTACTACTTGGAAACTAGAGTCCAAGGTCAAATGTGAACTTTACATCTGTCAGTGTATCTGTAGTCTTACCTTTTGGATGCCACTTGGAATGTAATATTGGATGATTATTGTTCCATACTTCTCATATCCAGGCAAAGATGAAGAGCTGTTGGTGACGTCCATTCTGCCTCCATCAGGTTGTGTCCCTGTTAAAGTGCCATACAACTCTCCACATGTTGGACATACAGGTTTGTAGTCAAAAGCTTTTTTCAGACAGTCTCTGCAGAAGGAGTGCTTGCACCGCAGGGTCTCTTTCTCTGTTTTTACTATTGGTTCCATACAAATTGGACATGATTCTTCTTCAGGATGTTTGCTGTGTGTAGGTTGAGGACCAGAGGTTCTGCTGCTGGGAGTGTCTGCTGGACCTTTGTTCAATGGACTCTTGCCTGAAATTGCATTTTGTGTGTTTTGTAGAAGGAACTCTTTCAATTTAGCTATGTGCAGAAAAGGTCCAGTCACTGTTGTTTTATGTTTACTGTGGCTGGGTTTAAAAAGGAGATGTGGAAATCTCCTCTGCAAGTCTTTGTGGTCATGTGGACTCACAGGGACCGATGTGACCTGCAGGTCGGAGGCAGTTCTCTGGTAGAATGTGATGAATCGCTGTCTGACATAGTCTGCATGAATAGGGTATATGGAGACATGGCATGGTCTAAAAGTCACCTGCACTGTGCTGCTGGGGTTATTGTGGACTGTTCTGAGGTCAGGCTGTGTTTCAATGACAAAATCGTTCCCTTGAATTTTTCCAAGTTCTTTTGCACATTTTTGCTGGATGTAGGCCATAACAAGCCCAGATACATCCACCGATTTGACACGAGTTGAAGCACGTTCATCTTGCTGACAAATTTGTCCACGTATGACAGAACTGGAATTAGGCTTCACTTCTGACAGTCTGTCTGAAAGCTGCTCCACTTCCTCAAAGGCTCCTGTCACCCTGTAACAGGAACCTTTTTTCTCATGACTGTAAGACTGCAGAATCATCATTAATCCTCCAGGGTTTTTGTAACCATCTTCATCAATGATGACGGTGAGGTCTGTGATAAACTGCAAAAAGACATGACAGCTAAAGTTAGCTATTAGCTACATACCTCTATCTAAATGTATGCATTTTACATTTTGTATGTATGCATTTTACATTTTGTATTTAGAAATTTGGATGAACATTTTTAATTGTGATGCAGCAATGTGTTACTGTGCACTGGTACATTATAACAGAGCTGAAACTATTACTCAGGATATACTGAATTAGTTGCAGGCTGTAAACTTTACAAACGGGCAGGCGAGACACTCCACAGTGCAGACAGATTTCATTATTAAGCTATGGCCAAGACAGCAACTTCTACATTCTCAGACTGTGTGGAAATCTGATGTTTTCACAAAGACACCAAAAGGTGGGTTTTTAGGTAAAAAATGATAGTCATGGTGTGTGGTGACTGAACTGGCACTACCTGCAGGAGATGGAATTGGGAAGTGGGAGAAACTGAAAGAGGCAAAAGGAAAATGAGAGGACAAGCAGTAAAAATGCCACAAATGATTCTGGAAGCATTTTACTTTGAAAGTGTCCTGCACCCAGTACTGTCAGAACTGACAGGCAATAACAATCAATAATAATAACACATCTAATCATCATCAAAATATTAATATTATTATTATATGTTTTATTTACATTTAGAAGAAGATTTTTTGGTCCATCTGACATGAAATAAAGTTACATTAAATGTTGTTATTTTGTTAAAATAACATACAGCTCTGTTGGAACACGGCTGTTTGCAGTAAAGGTGCTCTGTAAGTTTGACTTCATTTCATTTTTAGGTGCTGATCTGTTTTCAATTCAAAGAGTTCATGGAATTGAAACTATACATTTTACAAATGAAAAAACAAATGACTGTTTGTTCTTTACATAATTACCTCAATTTTTCTCTCTTAATTTCACATATATTCCATCTACCTCATACCAACTATATTAGGTATTAGATCCAGATATATTGAAACAGTTACCCCATATTGTTAAAACTGAAATATAAAAGCTGTTAAACTGCTTCAGGATGTTGGCTGTACTATACAAAACTACACCTCAGCTTCTGGGACATTCCTCTACTCTCTCCGAGGACTCCAGGAATAAATCAGATGGTAGTTATTAGTTGATTTTGTTGATATGTCAGAGACAGTAAACATTAACACTATATATGTTTTGCTCTGTAGTTCCTGGCCAAGTGTGAAGCTGGCAGTTGTGGCCTTTTAACACATGGTAGATGAGTGATGGTATGTTTTCATTTGACTTGATGCGCTTTTACACTACTCACAATAAGTTAGGGATATTGTGAGAGACTCAGTGGATGTCATACATACACTTCAGAGATTTTTGGGATAGGGAGGCAATTGTATTGGGGTGACAGACACACCTCATTTTGTGTTTTCCACGTAATGGTCTCACTGTGTACAGTGTGCCTTACATATTGGGGCACTCATGTAAATAACAATATCCCTAACTTATTGTGAGTAGTGTATTTTGAAGTGTAGACGTCCAACCAGGAAGTCTCGTTTCATGGTTGCCCGGCCAACGTATCACACTTCTTTCTGTCGAAAATAAAGCATGTTATCGTAGTTTTCTTAAAATACTAAACCCAACAGAGACAGATCAGATGGCGTCTTATTCAGAAAAACAGGAGCAGCAGTGCTTGTGACTGTCAGACGGTTAAAACCGGACTCCGACAGTAAACCCTGAGCCAGCTCTCACACCGCACAGTCTCCTTTACCCTCTGAAAGTGGTTTAAATATAAATACATGAAACCTACCGCCATGCCGTAGAGTCCCTCTGAGGCTGTAGAGATAGTTAGCTGGTCCGACGAACACACTGAAGACCTGTCTGCTCTGTGGTTTCACTTTCAGCTTCACAATGTTCTCAGGGTTCAGCGCTTGTCTTTTAGGGACCCCTGTCGGTGACGAGGGAAATAACACACAACATAAAAATCACCAGTAAACAGTTCAGTTGTAATCTGCATCACAAAATCACGTGTCCTGCCTATGGATAAAACCAGGAGCGTCGCCAGACCTCTTTTACTGGCGACTATAAATGAGCTGTGCCCTAGCATAAATGTCATGATTAGGTAGTGAATAGCGAAAGGAGAACATGACGCTATTTAACGCCGATAACCAATATTTGGAGCCGATATTCATTTGCTGTCAAAGTGAAAATATTGGTGTCAAAATTTTGAATAATATAAACTCCAACACTTAACTTCGTTTAAATGCCTTTAAGCATATGTTTATTAAACAGCTTTTCAGATTTGCAACATGTTAAAGGTATTTTTTACCTTAGACAATAGACATCTTTGTTTTAAAATTCTAACAGAAAGTGCAGGGAGCTCCCAGGCTCAGCAGCATGTCTTATAAAGTTAAATGAAAATTTAAATAAATAGCTCCCTAAAGTTTTCTACAGTAAATAAAGTTTTCCAAAATTTCAGTATCACTGAAATGTTATTTTATCTTTCACTTATCATTGTTTTAAGTTCAAACAAAAACAAAAAGTGCAGGGAGTTCCCAGGGTCAGCAGCATCTCTTATAAAGTTAACTGAAATTTTAAATAAATAGCTTCCTGAAGTTTTATGAAGTAAATAAAACAAAGTTTCTGCACAGAAATGTGAGTCTCAAATCAATAGTAGTCCCAATTGAGCAGCACCAGATTGTGGTGCAAAAAGAAGAGTTGTTCAGCGTGTGAGAGCACTGTGCATGCGCAGCTTTCACTGCTGATTGGCTGAGATATATGATTAATATATGAAATTCTGTTTTGTCTTTTCTTAGCAAAGATTCTTCCTTTAATGTATACCTGTTTTTCCTGATTTCAATTTTCAGCAGCTCCCAGTTGTTTGTATGTGTATTTGTAATACAGTCTTGTAACCATTATTTATCAGTTATTTGTTTGATAAGCTTTTGAGAGAGTCACAGTCTAACAGAAATACAGAGCTGAAGTTCTGAATTTTAGATTTTATGCCTTAGAAAACAAGGTAGTTTGTGGTATTAGTGATACAGCTATTAAACTAAATAATATATTTAACCCCACTTCAGTTTGTGAAAGTTCACAAGTAATAAAAATAAAGACTAAAGAGGACCATAACTAGACTATACTATCTGCTGAATATACACTGTACTGACCTGAAGGTCAAAACACCACGACAGTTCAGAAAAACAAAACAACAACAACAAAAAATAAACATTTCATGTACTTTAGCTTTCCTTTTTTAGTTATATATATTCAGTTCAGTTCAATTTTATTCATATAGCGCTGAATCACAACAAAAGTCATCTCAAGGCACTTTTCATACAAAGCAGGTCTAGACCATACTCTTTAGATTATTATAATTACAGAGAGAGACCCAACAGTTCCCACCATGAGCAGCACTAGGTGACAGTGAAAAACGTCCTTTTAAGAGGCAGAAACCTCGAGCAGAACCAGACTCAGGGTGGGCGGCCATCTGCCTCGATTGGCTGGGTTGAGAAAGAGAGAGAGAGAGGGGAAGAGGGAGAGAGGGGGGTAGAGAATAGTGACAGGAGAACATAGCATAATGAAATACACTGTACTGCTGTGGCCCTAAAGGTCCAAACACAACGACAATTCAGAAAAAAAGAAAAATAAATAAGCATTTCAGGAAACAACGTGACATTTCAGAAAGGGAGGGACAACACCTCATCTGTGATTGCACAGAACCTAAGTCAATTCAGAGTTTATCCAGTGGATGCGTTTATGGTTGTTTGGTGCTAGAGCCCCAGAATGGTCTCTGAGAGAGAGAAAAAATTGTATATACAGTTGTGTTCAAAATAATAGCAGTGTTTTTTAAAACGTGAGTAAAGCTCAAAATCCTTATAATATTTTTTATTTCCATTCATTGGGAACACTGCACATTATATTTTACATCAAAACATGAAGAAAAATGTATCAATATTTTAATTACTTTACAGAAAATGAAGGAAAAAACTATATTGGGCTGTTCAAAAAAATAGCAGTGTCTGTATTTTTTGTTACAAACTCAAATATTTACTCAATAAACTGAAAAAAACGTTAAGATTTAGCATTCCTGTGAATCACTAAACTAATATTTAGCTGTATAACCACTATTTTTGAGAACTGCTTCACATCCGCATGGAGTCGACCAACTTCTGGCACCTGTAAACAGGTATTCCAGCCCAGGATGATTTGACAACCTTCCACAATTCCTCTGCATTTCTTGGTTTTGCCTCAGAAACAGCATTTTTGATGTCACCCCACAAGTTCTCTATTGGATTAAGGTCCGGGGATTGTGCTGGCCACTCCATAACCTTAATTTTGTTAGTCTGGAACCAAGATGCTGCTCGCTTGCCAGTGTTTTTGGGGTCGTTGTCTTGTTGAAACACCCATTTCAAGGGCATTTCCTCTTCAGCATAAGGCAGCATGACCTCTTCGAGTATTTTGATGTAAGCAAATTGATCCGTGATCCCTGGTATGCGATAAATAGGCCCGACACCATACTAAGAGAAACAGCCCCATATCATGATGCTTGCACCACCATGCTTCACGTTTTTCAGAGTGTACTGTGGCTTGAATTCAGTGTTTGGGGGTCATCTGACAAACTGTCCCTTGGACCCAAAAAGAACAATCTTACTTTCATCAGTCCACAAAATGTTTCTCCATTTCTCTTTAGGCCAGTCGATGTGTTCTTTGGCAAATTGTATCCTCTTAAGCATGTCTTTTTTTTAACAGTGGGACTTTGCGGGGGCTTCTTGCCGATAGATTAGCCTCACACAAGCGTCTTCTAATTGTCACAGTACTCACAGGTAACTTCAGAACGTCTTTGATCTCCCTGGAGCTGATCATTGGCTGAGTCTTTGCCATTCTGGCTATTGTTCGATCCATTTGAATGGTAGTCTTCCGTTTTCTTCCACGTCTCTCTGGTTTTGCTTTCCATTTTAAAGCATTGGAAATCATTTTAGCTGAGCAGCCTATCATTCTCTGTACTTCTTTATATGTTTTCCCCTCTCCAATCAATGTTTTAATTAAAGCACGCTGTTCTTCTGAACAATGTCTGGAACGACCCATCTTTCCAAGGTTTTCAGAGAGAATTGCATGTACAACATGTGCTGACTTCATCCTTAAATAAGGGCCACCTGAATGACACCTGTTTCTTCATATAATGAATGACCTCACTGATTGAACTCCACACTGCTATAATTTTGAACACGCCCCTTTCAACTAATTATTCAATTACACAGACTCAGGAGCATGCATATCATGAATGTTGGGTCTGTTGGTCTATATATATGTATATATATATATATATATATTACTGATTACTGATTGGTTTCCCTTGGAAGAGGGACAGCAACTCAACTGTTTTTTTTCTATGACACATGCAGATGCGCTGATAAATGAAGAGTTACTGAAGGCATACATGTTTTCAACTTTACAATTAGGGTCACAGAGAGCATTAGCAAATGGCTAATTATTGTTATACATATAGTCTATAGTAATGCTGATACTGTGTAACATACACAGTAAATTATAGGTCAGGCTAAAATATATTGAGGAACATCATGAAGATGAAGGAACAATAAACCTGTGCATGACATGAAGAGCATGGAGTGTGTCAGCTGATCTCAACCTTTATCAAAGAATCAACATAAATGTTCATTAATGTCTTTATCAGCTAATATTAATAAATACCCTCAATGACATGTTAACCCTTAATAAAGGTTTTAAAAAAGAGACATCTATTAACATTAAATGTTATTTAACATTTATTAATGTATTCATTAACTGTTGGTTCATGTTTATTACTGTATTAACTAATATTAATAGCTATTTAACTATTTAATAAAGTTTAAATTAATTGGTTACCATTAGTGTTTGAAGTGTTTCCAGTTTAAAACATGCAAGAGCTGCTTTGACAATAGCACACTTCATTATGATCATGTCAATAAACAAATTCAATTGAAAATTTAGTGGAGCCAGTCTCCTCATTATTGTATAAGAACCAGCAACATCCAGAGAGTGGCTCTATTTCTGTCACATTGTGTAATGCTGAGAGTGGAGCAGGTTTTAGGGAAGGGTTTTTATCAAACTGATATGAGCTCTGCTGGCCTTTAAAACATGGACCATCAGATGGAGAGGTGAGAAGCAGGGTATCAAGACTACAGGTAAGACCTGCACATATAATCTGCTCTAGCTCTGGACAGTTGAATTTTTGAATATTCCCTTTTAATTTCTTAAGTCTGCCCAAACTCTATTCTCCTGAGTCACATGGTCTGTTGATGGTCTGTCTGTCTGTCTGTCAGTATTTATCTATTGGTATTATCTACTGTACTGCAGCTGTACTACACCAATATTACTACTTCAGTTATTACTACAACCACTGCCACAAGTGCAGCTCATACCACCATCATAACTTAAATATCTTGTGTCACTTTTCTTACACCACCTTTTTATAATTTCCCACCTTTAAATCATCTATAATAAACATTTCTAAAATAACAACATCACATGTGTGGCAGCAGGAGAGGGACCACTTGTAGCGATGAACCCAGAGAGAGTTGTCATCTCCCCTGTACTTTATGGAGCTCTATAGTGACTTTCACCTCAGTGTTTCGTTGTCTGGTTAACAGCTTCACTGTTTTGGTTCACTCTCTCTACTCTCACTGTGTCATTATCAACCCCAGCAGGCACTGTTTTCAGCAAAGAAACTCAACTAAATGCTACTGGCTCAGCATCAAATGGCAGACAGATAAAGTTAGTAACAGCTGGTGGCTACAGCCTGACCTCACTTTGAGACATTTTTATTCTCGTCCACACTAACTTAGAAACTTTATCAAATATTTCCTTTGTCCAGCTGACTGAATAAAGACAGTAACAGAGGGAAAGTTTTTTTTAAAAATTGAATTGAATAAAGTAAAGAAATAAACTAAAAGACAAATTCAAAATACATTTAAAATAAGATTAAAATTTAAATAACCAAAATTTCACTTACGAATAGGTGTCAAAATATATTTACACCTAAATAAAATATAGAATTATTTAATGTGATGGCACAGTTTGTGCAGAGAATTATGCATGTATCTGCAGTATCATACTTTAGATGCTGAGGCTCCAGGTGATTCATTTAAAAAACAGTTGAAAGAAGCTGTGCACTTGACTGATAATTTTTCAATAGACTTAGACAGGTAAGTGATTGACTATTGGAAATCAAGCTGCACTTTGAAAAGAAACCCCCTTTCTGATACAACATACTGCAGAATTAATCTCTGAACTATTTCCATTAAAGGCAATATTGCTAATCGTATTTACACTTTCGAATACTTATTCAGTTGTTATTTGGTTAAACAGTAATATTCCATAATTTTGGTACATTATATCTACATTTTCTGTTTAGATAATTAACTTCATCCAGACTAGCTGTATAGTAAATAGAAACTAACAGTGAAGAAAGACTTGTGTCTCACGTTCATTACATGAATGTAACTAGAGCTGTGAAAGGAACAGCAGTCCAAACAAATCCAGCTGTTCTGGAGCTACATTTTCACACTTCCCCTCAGAGAGGATGATGCAATATCTCCTAAATGTGTAACTCAACAGGTTGTGTGTGGAGAGACGATAATGGTGTTGTGTTATCTTTATGGAGAGGAGCTGTTATTTTTAGGTAAAGGCAGTAGATGCAACATGCAATAAGTTCAAAATTTCTCACAGTGAAAACAGTTGAGGCTGGGATATCCTGACTTTTAGTCCCCAGATAAATCAAGCTCCAAAAGCACCAAGTCCCACATGCATCTTGATTGTGTTTTTCATTAGAGTGTTAATGCCCACATCATGCCCATCATCTCACTCCACAGGAAAGGTTTCAATTCAGTTCAATTCAATTTTATTTGTATAGTGCAAAATCCAAACATACTTGTTGAGACCTTTCAGTGTTACAGAGAGAAACCAAACAGTTTCCATAGTTAACAAACACTCGAACCACTTATGTTGAATGAACCCCTCCAGATTGTCCACCATTTCTACGCCAGATGGCTAATTTGGTTGTTGAAATGAAATTTTATCCGACTGTCTGTACCTTTTTTCCTGGCTGAATACTAGGGACTATAGTTGAAGAACTCAAACAAAAAACCTCCCCCAAGCCCAAAAGCCAACCCCTCAACCCCTCAAACACCCCCACCAACCTGGGACACTGTACAAATAAATGTGCTTAAGTTTCACTCTGTGAACAAAAGAGACATGCCCCCCGATCAGGATGCAGGTGTGCTCTGTGTCTGTTCGTGGCTATTGCCCCATGTACAATCCTCCATTGGAGGTTGGCTGACCGTTTGTCAACTGGGGCCTTGTACAGGGACCGCCAGCAGCCTTTCGGGGAAGAACCTGGAGAGCTTGGAAAGATGTATTCCACATCCTCCTCAGACCTACCACCCAGCGCACAGTTGTCCATCATGAAAGTCCTTAGATGCTTGGGAAGTGACATATACACCTCCTCCACAATCCTATTTAGAGAGTGATGGTGCCTGTTCATTAAGGGCTTTGTAGGTGAGGAGGAGGATTTAATTTAAATCTATTCTGGATTTAACAGGGAGCCCATGTAGAATATGAATATGATTTATGATATATAGGATTTTCCTGATTCCTGTCAGTACCCAACAGTAGTATTTTGGACCAACTGGAAGCTTCTCACAGTTATTGGGATATTATAATAATGACTTACAGTAGTCCAGTCTGTCAGCATCCCTCTGAGAGGGGATGTTTCTCATTTTCACAATATTATGCAGGTGAAAGAAGGCTATCCCTAGAGACATGTTTTATGTGTGAGGTAAAGGACATGTCCTTGTCAAAAATGACTCCAAGGTTCCTTACGGTAAAACTGGAGACCAAGGCAGTGCCATCCACAGTAACTATATGATCAGATATTGTGATTCTGAAGTAAAAAAGTCAAAAAATCACATCATTCATATGTCATCATATGTCTTTAAGACACACCTGAAGTTTGACTACCTGGCTTCCTAGCTATATATAACTGGGTGTCATCTGCGTAGTAATGGAAATGTATGTTCTGCTTCCTGATAATGTTGCCTACAGGAAGTATAGATAAGGTGAAAAGTATTGGTCCTAGCACAGAACCCTGTGGGACTACATGATTAACTTCTATATTCATGGACGAGTCATTGTTAACATGAACAAACTGGACTCTATCGGATAAATATGATTTAAACCAAGTCCTTTAATCCCAGTGACATCTTCCAGTCTGAAATAACAACTGTTGTAGCAGAACAGAGATGAGTCCATTGTCTGAGGCCATGAGAAGATCATTGGTAACTCTCACCAGGGTTGTTTTTGTACTGTGATGTACTGTAAATCCTGGCTTAAAACATACCATTAAAACCAATTAAAAACCATACCAATCTTAAAACATACCATTCTGAGCAAATAATCACAGTTAACAAGAGCTTTCTCTGGGATTTTAGAAATGAAGAGCAGGAATACATGGCTCAACAGAGCACTGACTCTCAGTCAGCCTGACTGCAGTGCTGAAAAGAAACCTGGGGTTGTTCTTATTTTCCCAGATGAATGATGCATTACAGCATTACAAAGGGCCATCTTGTATGCAATCAGACTATCTTTACAGGCTAGGCAAAATTCTTCCAGACTGGTGGAATGCCACTTCCTTTCCAGTTTTTGCAGTGTCTGCTTTAAAACAGCACATAAGCCTCCTCTGATTCACTGCCTTCTTTTTCTGAGGGGCAACCATGTTGATTGTTGTACACAGTGAGGCTGTGGCAATATCAGTAAGATCATCAGCAACCCAGAGCAGCTACACTGAGAAAAATAGTTTTCCAGAATATTGGTATATAAGGAAATTTGTTTTCCATTATTTTATGAGATATATGGTGACATAAAATATAATTCCTGAAGCAAGGTTAAGCAAAGAGTAGAGGACAGCAGAACACACTGTCCTACAAAGAATAATATAACATCTTATGTGCCATCATTATGTGCTTTCAGCAATCATTATAGCAACCTGTACATTGCAAGTGATACTTTAATACTTTTGATCACTGTCTTGCTACCTGATATACAAACACCAAATGTGTTAATGAAATGTATTAACTGAAGTTAGCCCTCAAGAAATGCACTAAGTCTTCCTCTTTGAATAACCTTTGATAAAAACTGCAGTGTCTGGTCGATTTAGGAAATTAGAAAACCTTAAAAAAAATAAACTATAACCACTTTTAAACAGTTAAATCTTCAGCAGGAACCAATCAGCTTGAGGCTGTCAATCCAGGGAAGTTAAGAAAGTACTGAGAGATGGACTAACACAGTGTTGGTTTAGGTATTTTCACAGGATTTGACCTGCACAAATGTAGTGGTGTTGTGTGGAGATGTGGCCAGTGATGTAAGACTAGAAAATATCTGGCAAGGTCTGACAACTGAATGGTAGCTGTTGTCTAAAAGGAATGACAACTGCCCACTTGTAGTTTGTCTTCAGAAATATTTGTGATTTTATGTTAGATAAGGGCCATGTAAAATCAATGGAAAGATTAATTTTTAGGACTAAACAGTGAAAAATGACGTGAAAAAACATTTAAGTATGCTAGCTACAATCTGGATTTTTTGTTTCACCTCCATAGTGTCCTGTGAAGCCATGGCCTCCAATCTTCCTCTCCTCTTCCTGGTCTTGTGCAGTTTGAGTGTGGCTCAGTCCCAGCTGAAGCTGTTCAATATCCGGGCCAGCGGTCTTCCCTCTGACTTGTTTGGAACCACAGACGGCTATGTCAAGGTGTTCTGTGGCTCAGCCACACTGGGTTCAACATCCATCTGTCAAGACGATGCCAACCCCTGGTGGGAGGAGGAGTTCTCCTACTTCAAGGCCCAGCAGAACAACATACTGAGGCTGGAGGTATATGACAGTGACGTTGTCTTTGATGACCTGCTGGGAATCTGCCAGCGTCAGATCAAAGTGGGAACCCATGAGCATGACTGCTTCCTGGAGAAAGGTGGCACTCTCCATTACACCTACACCCTTGGCTGATACAGTCATTAGGCATGTATGGATGTATCCAACCTTCAAGGCTGACAATAAAAAATAAACTCAGTCTCCCATTGCTATTTTTAGAGTTTACTATCTTTTCAGACTGACAAGGGGCTTAGTTTAATACATTCTTAATGAACATCACACGTTCTTGCAAGCCAGCAGACGTTCATGAGAATGGGCAACGTATTGAGAGCAGCTAAATTTTATTCTTTGTTCTTTTTATAGACATTTCCCAGACTGAGACTGTAGACTTTATTTGTACACCTACCACTGTCAAACCTATAATGCTTTTTTTGCCCATGTAACCCCTAAAACAGAAGAAAACTACACATCAACAGGTAAAACAGCCCAGTATCCTTTGGAATCATGTCCATATTGGACTGTTCCCCACCCCGTGATTAACAGTGCTAATGCATAAAACAGTGGGCCATATACTGTAGTGAGACAGAACATGAGGGTGATCAGGTTAAAGTGGTCTCCATACAGGAGACTACAGGAGACTGTGCATCCTGTCACTGACCTGCAATTAACATTTGCCTTCTTATTAATTGCAATTACAATTTTTTCCCAGCTTTAACCATACTGTAGCTTCCATGCGCTGATATAAATTCAGACTCATTCACAATGTCAGAACCCTGACACTGGAACACCTGGATGGAATGTGTACATACTATAGTTAGTTAGTGTTTGACATGTCTGCAAAAGGTTTTACAGAGGTTTTATGGAGTATGGAAGCCGGTCAACAGCTTTACAAGATCGTGAAATCATGCACTGTGCATTTTGGTGAGAAATATATAAAAACTAAACTGTTTTTGTGTCACACCAAAAATTTCAAAGATACATTCATGAGCAACTGCATAAAAACAAAAATAATTAGAGATGTATGGATTTTTTCTTCATCAGGATAAACATCAACAAAACATCCTCTAAAACTAAAGAAACTATCTGGGTGATACAGATGTTAGCCATCGCATTACTACACTTATGTCTTCTTAAGTGCTAAGATTGAAGGCAACTGGACTTCTTTTTGGTTTGAAGACGTTTCACCTCTCATCCGAAAGGCTTCTTCAGTTCTGAAAACTGGTTGGGGAGTCCCAGGTATTTAACCTCCAGGGGTGGTTATGGGTGTCGTTGACCCACCCAGTCGTTATGCAAGTCGTTAGGGTTACATGAGCCTAGGTGTGACTCGTTGGTGGGTCGTTGCCCCACCCTGACATCACATGAGTCGTTATAGGGTCACATGTCTCAAGGTGTAAATGGGGATTTCCTGGGTAAGGATCTCAGGACTGCGTTGTAGGTGGCTGAGAGTTGGTGTCGTAAGCCACCACCTTTGTCTAGAGATGGACGTTGCAGGTGGACATAGATGGCCTCTTTTACTCCTCTCTCAAACCATCTGTCTTCTCTATCCCAAATGTGGACACTGTCGTCCTCAAAAGAGTAAATCAGTAGCCTGATGATGATTCACAAGTAAAATATATTATGTTTTTTTTTTTTTTTTTTTTTTGGCTGGTGCATTTGGTTATACAAATAAACTGGGTCTGATTAGATGATTGTAGTGCTATATAAATAGGTCAACCCAAACCAAAAGTTCTAGTTCTATCATATTATGTAACGCTGGGAGTGTAGCAGATTGTGTTGTGTTATCAGTGCAATGTGGGAGGGTGAAATGAAGCTGATATGAAGTCTGCTGGCCTTTAAAAACATATGGAACAGCAGGCAGTGTGGTGAGAGACAAGGCATCAAGACTACGGGTAAGATTTTGATTTTGATTTAGCCCAGAGTAGAATTTATGTTTCCCTTTTGAATTTCTTCAAATGAATTTTGAATTCTGAAAAAATTCTGAAAAAAAAGCTTTAATGGGCTATTCTTGAATTTAGAATATAACTATAATTCTGTAATTCACACATTTATGCTCACCCAACCTCATCCTTTAATTTTCATCACATGATCTTTTGAAGTTTGAATTTTAGTAAAAAGTAAACCAAGTTAACTGTTTTTTTAAAAGCCCAGTGTTCAAACACATGCTGTAATAATTTGACAAAACAAATGTCAGTTAATCAAATCAAACTAAAGCGCCTTTTTCTCTCAGCCTCAGGTCTAGATGTGTAGACTGTGAGCATGAACCCATGCAGTTTTAAGGTTAAGACTTTAATTGAGAATTAAAATTAAAAGACTGGCAACATATGGAAAACATCTGACACAGGCTAACTGATAGATTAATGAATGAGATGGCAGCAGACAGGGGGTCTGAAACACATAGGTCACAAATGGAATAAATAGGTCATGAGATAACATAGATAACATCAAAGTGAATGGAATAACAGATGCAGCTCTTATTATGCTATGTTTTCACATTTTCCTCATTTGAAAATAATGCAACTTCTGCCCGTTCATTGAGTCAGTAGTCATGACTCATGTGGTGAATGGTGTTGACACAGCTGCTTTATTTTAGGAATCAAGAGGACAGTTCAACATGACTTCTGCACAGTCCTATTTGTGTTTGTTTTTGGTTTAGATAAGTTCATTATTTCATGTTAAGCCTTATTATTGGTTATTTGTGTGTTTATATAATATAGTATGCATATATATATAGTGTCATAAGACCCTCACAAATTCAAATTCATGTACCCAGATTAAAATGCTGTTCCTCCTCCAGAGCCTTCTGTGAAGCCATGACCTCCAGTCTCCCCCTCCTCCTGTTGGTCCTGTGCAGTCTGACTGTAGCTGAAGCCCAGCTAAAGCTGTTTAACCTGCGGGCTAGCGACCTTCCCTCCAATATCCTGGGAACTGCAGATGCCTATGTCAAGGTGTTCAGTGGCTCGGCCACGCTGGGTGAAACGTCTGTTCGCAACAATAACCCAAACCCCTGGTGGGAGGAGGAGTTCACCCACTTCAAGGCTCAGGAGAATGACATACTGAGGCTCGAGGTTCATGACAGTGACTTCCTCTTTGATGACCTGCTGGGAGTCTGCCAAAGACAGATGAAGCTGGGAATCCATGAGCATGACTGCTTCCTGGAGAAAGGCGGAATCCTCCATTACTCCTATACCCTCGATAGACAAAGCCAGTAGACTTCTATAGATGTATGAGACCTTTGGTTGTTACAGGCAACCTGTATTTACCACAGCATGATGCTAATGTGTAGGTCCAGCAATCTATTATTCAGGTTTTTGATGTGATAAATCATTACCCAGAGAGACATGCTTTTTTTTTTTTTTTTTTTTATTATTTTTTGGGGCTTTTTCACCTTTATTGAGAGGACAGAGGAAACAGGGAGAGAGTGGGGGAATGACACGCAGTAAAGGTCCGGCCAGACCGGGAGTCGATCCGGGGACCAGCTGCTCAGAGCACTTAGGCCCATATGGTACACGCCCCAACCATTCGGCTATGGGGGAGAGAGAGACATGCTTTATTGAATAAACCTTGCTTTATTCAATAAAGAATAAACCTGCATTCAATAAACCCTTTAAATATTAATTCCAGCCTCTTTATGTGTTGTCTTTTTCCTACTGCCTGTTCATCAAGTAAACCTTTGCTACTGTAAATTCTTATCATTTACAGATGTCATTGAACATAATTATGGACGATACTTTTGTGGATGTTAAACTACTTGCATTTATATTCAGTTCGTTCTCAATCTTACTATGTTAATACATTGAGATAATATATGTTATGATTTGGTGAAATATAAATAATACTGAATTGAATTGAAGTCACATTACTGTCATGCGTTACTAAGTAATCCATTACTGTCACAGCTTAAAGTTTAGGACTTAGGCCTACACATACACATTGTACACTGTACAATCAGCCCTGGTTCTCCTAAAACTCCATCACCATCTCATTGGTGTTGAGCACATTCAGGAGTAGGTGGTTCACCAACACCTTTACGTCATCAAATCATTATCTAAAGACAGGACATGTCACATTATCTACACAGCAAAATCAGCAGTGTTAATTCAACACTTTCAAAGTGTCTATATTGGTCCACACTACATAGAGTTAAAACTACACTTCTGAAAGTGTTAAATACTTCACACAATGACAAAGTTTCTGCAACTCTCTCAATAGTTAAAATTTAACACTAGTCAACACAGGTGAGTGTTGAATTTATACAACGCTAGTGTGTAGTGTCAAAAGTTAACACTATCCATATATTCTTGACACTGTACAGAGTTACTGCCATATTAACACTGTAGAGGATGTAAAATGGAACTCAATATTTAACTCTTTGTAAAGTTGATCTGTATTTTAAAAACACCATCCATCCATTATCTATTCCGCTTATCCATTAAGGGGGGGCGGGGGGGTAGCCTATCTCAGCTGGCATTGGGTGAGAGGCAGGGTGCACCCTGTACAGATCACCAGTCCATTACAGGGCCAACATATAAAGACAAACAACCATTCACACTCTCATTCATATCTATGGGCAATTTAGAGTTACCAGTTAACCTGCATGTGTTTGGACTGTGGGAGGAAGCTGGAGTACCTGGAGAGAACAGAGAGAACATGCAAATTCCACACAGAAAAAACCCAGGGCCCAAACCTGGGCTCAAACCCCAAACTTTCATGGTGGGAGGTGACAGTGCTAACCACTGCATTACCATGCAGACCAAGGGCATGAACTTCCATGAATAATCTCAAAACATGCTGTTACCATGTCCTCGCCTTGAAAATAAAAGTGTTACCTCACTGTTCCGTTGCCGTAAGGGACCAAAGGACTGCTAACTGCTATTTTCCCCATAAGCAAAATGTTACTAGATCCATTAATTCACTTAGCAACACATGTGATACAGGGTTATTCTTTTCAATTACCTAGGCAGTACACGGCGAGTTGATTAGCTAAGGCTACGTAAGCAACCAGGATATTTAGCATAAACCACCAACTAAAATAAATAGTACTGGGTAAGTAATTTAAGATTAGATGTACACACATCCATGCTCCTGGTCACTGTTAGAGTGTTGTCTGGTCACGTCCAGTCAAAAATAAAGACAATAGCTGGCTGGTCTCCCGCCTCAATGCTGGAAAAAACAGACACGTTGGACCTCTGGCAATAACACTGGCTACCTAGTGAAATCAACTCTGTAGAGTTGTTAGCAGAGTATGTCATTTAACTCTCTGTCTCAACACTGACAATGTCTGAGGAATAACTATCTTGTAGTTGAATTAGACTTTAACAAGAGTTGAAATGACTATATTTTTACTTTCAACTCTAACACTGAAAATCTAACACTTTTGATTTTTGTTTCTTTTTTTACTCCTTTTATCGCTGTCAAATATATTGCAGTCTACTGTATTCATAGGCAGTGTTGGTTTTCAAGTTTTTCAGTAAATAAGGACTGATTTAATGTGAAATGATATAAGTTAATGAATGATCATATCCATCTCAGCTCGAGGCACCTCCTCTTTCAGTTGTTCAGGATCAAGGATCAACATGGATTTAGACCCATCATTGTGTCACTGAAAAAATCTTTGTACAATTAAGTGCTCACACTGAAAAAAATTTGGAGTGTTATTTACTTGGGAAAACCTAAGAAAGTTTTTGCACTTAGAAATTGTAAGTAAATTCAACAATGGCGATCATCAAGTAAACTTTACTTGCGGATATAAGTTTCTTTTACTAGCAAAACTCAGGTAATTTAATTCAATTCAATTCAATTCAATTTTATTTATTTAGCGCCATATCACAACAAAAGTCATCTCAAGGCACTTTTCATATAGAGCAGGTCTAGACCATACTCTTTAAAATAGGTATTTACAGAGAGAGACCCAACAAATCCCACCATGAGCAAGCACTAGGCGACAGCGGCAAGGAAAAACTTCCTTTTAAGAGGCAGAAACCTCGAGCAGAACCGGACTCAGGGTGGGCGGCCATCTGCCTCGACCGGTTGGGTTAAGAAGGAGAGAAAGAGGGGGAGAGGGGGGGAGAGGGAGTAGAGAATAGCGAGAGAAGAGCATAGCATAACACGGGTTCCATATAAGATGTAGGGTGATGCCAGTAATACAGCAGTAGTAATGATAGTAGTGATAATTAAAGTATTAACTGCTAACATAGCAATACAACTAATAGCAGTATAAGTAATTTCTAATTATAGCAGCAGGTGACTTGTCATCACAGATCAGACTCTACAGCTCCAGAGGCAGAAATACCTGCAGAAAGAGACAGAAGAGGAGAGAGAGACAGAAGAGCACAATACTATGGGAAAGGGAAGATATTGAGTTAGTAACATGTAACATGGGATATGAATCCATATTGAGTAGAGAGAGAGGGAGAGAGAGAGAGGGAGAGAGAGAAGCTCAGCGCATCATGGGAGATCTCCCGGCAGTCTAGGCCTATAGCAGCATAACTAAGGGATGGTTCAAGCCTGAGCCAACCCTAACTATAAGCTTTGTCAAAGAGGAAAATTTTAAGCCGACTCTTAAAGGTGCAGAGGGTGTCTGCCTCCCGGACTGAGACTGGGAGAAGGTTCCACAGTAGAGGAGCCTGATAACTGAAGGCTCTGCCTCCCATTCGACTCTTAGAAACTCTGGGAACCACCAGTAAACCAGCATTCTGGGAGCGCAGAGTCCTAGTGGGATTGTAGGGGACTATGACATCTTTAAGGTAAGATGGTGTCTGACCATTAAGGGCTTTGTACGTGAGGAGGAGGATTTTGAATTCTACTCTGGATTTGACTGGGAGCCAATGTAGAGAAGCTAACACAGGAGAAATATGGTCTCTTTTCCTAGTTCCTGTCAGTAATCGTGCTGCAGCATTTTGAATCAGCTGCAGAGTCTTTAGAGACTTGTTGGGGCAGCCTGATAATAATGAATTACAGTAGTCCAGCCTAGAAGTAACAAATGCATGGACTAGTTTTTCTGCATCTTTTTGAGACAGAAAATGTCTAATTTTGGTGATATTACGCAGGTGAAAAAAGGCAGTCCTAGATGTTTGTTTTATATGTGATATATATGTTTATATTTACTGATGATTATTAATATGGTCATTGAATTTTACTCTCTTCTTCTTTGTAGGTTTTACTTAGACTCTGACTGCTTCAAACTGAAAAATCTCACCTAAAATCAATGGCTTTTCAAGGTAATTTTTAAATACTTTTTCTAACTTTTATTTATGGACTATATTTAAGTAACATTTACTCAACATTTTACATAATCTTTCTGCAGTTTAAATTGCCTAAATTTGTTCTTGATGTTTTTGTTTATTGAAACAATGACTTTAGAAAAATGAGGCAACTGTTTAATTTAACAACACCTTTATTTTTCTTAAGTGAAAAAATAATTTTTTCAATAAAACATTTTCCAACAAGTTTGCATGGCAAAACAACAGCAAGGTATAGTTCACCCTAAGATAAAATTTTCGTTATTATTTACTAACCCCTTTGTCGATAGAAGGATTGGTGAAGTTTTGTTAACATCCGTGTTCTTCTGTGAGTTTGAGAGGCGTTTTTTCCACTTGTTTTTTCCGCAGTGAGCGGTATCTTAGCTTCAAACATCCAAAAATACATCAATAATCAATAAAATGTCTCCATACTGCTCGTCTGAAGTAATCCAAGCGTCCTGTAGCTCACACATGCCAAGACATTTGTAAAAAACATAACAAACTTGTGTTTTCAGCTTTGTTTGCTCTGGTGCTCTTCCCATGCGTGCTCCTTCCAACGCCACACACAAACATACACACTACTAACTTCCAGCTGGCCCATCCGTGTTCACACAGCACCACAGAGGAAGCAAAGCAGAGCAAACAAAGCCAAAACACAATTTTGTGATGTTTTTTTCAAAACATCCAGGAATGTGTAAGCTGCAGGACATTTGGATTACTTCAGATGAGCAGTATGGAGACATTTTTTTGATTCATGACATATTTTTGGGATGTTTGAAGCCAAGTTGCCGTTCACCGCAGTTTTGTGAGAAACAAACATCTCGGCAAACTCCCAGAAGAGTATGAATGTTGACAAAACTTCAGTCCTTCTATCGGCATCGGGGTGAGTAGATAATGACAGAAATTTCATCCAAGGGTGGCTAAAATGGGTCTGAAGTAGCTTGTTAAAGGCACAAGGACAAGTTCAGGAACTGTTTGTATAGAGCATATGTAGCTTTTGGATCCTTTTTAACCTTAAACTCTCGAAAAAAAGATTTGACATGCTTCAGGAACCTTCAGTGCATCTTAAAAGACATGCTTATTATTTGAACATTTCATCTTAAAGAACAGTGTTTTGCCCTGAGGTTCTAAAAGTCTGTTTCTGTATCATGAGTAATATCCTACAAAAAGCAGAGCATCTTGACACTAAAAAGTGCGATATTTAGCCCCTCCCTTTTTTCATGCCCACACTCACATCCGTGACCCATTGAAAATGGCCCCACGACCCACCAGTTGAGAACCTCTGGTTTAACTTGAAAATGCTGATCTAACTTCCCTTCCTTTCTCCCTTCTTTCCTTCTTTATCCTATCCTTCCTTCCTTCTTTTCTCCCTTCCTGCCTTCCTCCTTCCTTGACCCAAAGACAGCACAATGGTTAATACAGAGCAACAAGTTGAAATAAAAATTACATCACTAAAACTAGAGAAAAAGAAGAAAATAGACAAATGGCCACATAAACAACGGTGCCGTTTTTTTCAATTAGTGCCCTCTTTGAAAGGACAACTCTTGGGTCAAACACGTGCACTCAAGCTATAAGCTTGTTTCGCAGAGACAGGATTTTTGGGGACAGCTTAAGAACATCAAGCTCTAGAAGAAGTTTTTGAAACACTTCAAAAGTGTACTTCATTTTTGGTGGGTAACTTAAGTTCATGGCATAAATGATGCCCATCAGCAGGAGAGAGGCCTTTGCAACACTTCCACAGTTGTCAAGTACCTCAGTCCCTTCAACAATTGACACAGCAGCATCAGATGCACCTTCATCTTCTTCACTTGTGTGGAAGGCACAGATCCTCAGGACTTTCTCAGCCTGGTCCTCTTGAGCTGCCTCTCTGCTGATATCCTGTAAATATATGTGAATCCATGTTCAGGTGCATAGTACAGCTTAATTGTTTAAGCAAGTTATAAACTAGTGTCAAAAATATCAATATTTCAATACCTATCGATCCTAAACATTTGAAATAATTTCAGTTTAGGAAGTTTAGAAATTGAGTCTTTGAATCATACAAAAAGGAGGAGACTGCCAACTGAGGAGGAAAGGGGGTAGCAGGGAACTAGAGAGTGCATCCTACAGTATATGATGATGATGTTGTTGTTGTTATTTGTCTCTTATGCGTATGCATTTGTGTTGTTAGGGTCTGGAAACATAAGCTTTGCTTATTCCAACCCATTTTCAAACTGCTGTAGTACGGTGTACTGTCTCCTGCAGAATTTGGTGTCTTGTGAATATTCAGTTTGAAATAAATTTTTCTGATTCTGAAAATATTCTTGTTCCACAGTACCGATAACAGCTGAAGTTTGCACTTGCTTTTACACGCACAAACAATCTGTAGTAAATAAGGCCTTATGGACCTTATGCACAACTCTAGTGATTCCTGAACTTTATTTCCTGTTCCATTATTGGAAACACTGAATAATACAGATGTGCATGTAGCATGCAGAGAGGAGAGGACAGAGGAGAGGGGAAGAGAGAAGGGGGGAGGAAAGAGGACAGTGGAGAAGAGAGAAAATGGGAGAGGAGAGCAGAGAAGAGAGAATCAAGGAGAGGAGAGTGGAAGAAAGAGGAGGGGAGAGGAGAGGAGAAAGTAGGGGGGAGGAGAGAAAAAAGAACACATGAAAAGGGAGGAGAGAAGAGAAAAGAGAAGCGAAGAGAGATAATCATTACCCCAAATTTCACTCATTACACACATGCACTGTGTAATAGGCCATATAGTTTAATTACATCTATGAAAATATCTTTTTTGTCATCTCCAACTGAAAGAACCACCAGAATGCACTTACAATAAAGACTACTTATTGAAAAGATGCATTTTGTTTCTTTTATTGAGTTGTTATAAAAGGCAATGATCAGCCTTAGGTATCCAGTACTTCGCTTAATTCTGTCAATTTTCTTTTTTTTTGCTTTTCATGCATTATACAAAATTTCATCAAACAATATACATTTTTATCATTCAAGTAAACTTATTGATTGTTTACATAATTTGATGAATTTAGATTAAAATGTTAGTTCTGTGATGACTTTTTTGTCATATAGTTACATCACACAAGAATGCTCAACATTTGTTTGTTTTTGCCTGAACAAGGACATAAACTGTTTTCAGGCCAACCAGCATGCAAAATAAAAAGTTGATCTTTCCATTTTCTCAGATATTATCCTCTCATTGTTTTTCTTCTTAATTTCTTGCAGCATGTCTACCCTCTCCTTCTCTAAAGTGGCTTCCGTGTCCCCAGTTGGCAGTGGAGGCAGGTAGTTTACCTCTGCTTTCTTGGGCTTTTTGATGCCTTTGCTTGAACCATTCTCATTTGACCTCACATTTATTGAATGTTGAATTTCATCCTCTGTTGCCACCCGTAAAGGCCATTAAAAGACGCTGGTTCCCTGAGACATGGGAACTTTTCGATTAAGGCTTCGACCACTATCAAAATTTGAATCCCTGTGGGGTATGCCGTGTAACCAAAAACCACCTCTGCAAGCTTCTCCAGGATGCTGCTTGTCAAACTTGGGTGGTTGAGCAGGGTACCATTGTTGTGGAAATTTTCAGCTGCATGGTGAAGAATGAAATAGAGACTTCTGCCGGCCGACAAAGTTTTATTTTCCTTGCAAGAAAAAGGTCAGTCACCACCCGAGCGGTCAGGAGATGGCAAAAGACCCTGAGCATAGGGACATCTAAGACCTTTATACCTGAGGAACACCCCTCAAGGGGACCAAAGGATTCTTGATCTTGTTATTCCTTGGCACCCCTTTGTCTGCCACTGGAAGTGGCACCCCACCTGGGGCATCCCACAGAATCCACATCCCGATGAGAATGTAAACAAGCAAATGATCTAGATGTCACAAATGGTTACAGATAAAAGAAATTTGCCATTATAATTCCCCCTTGTGATTAATGATTAATCACAACTTAATTATCTAACACAGTTTTAAAATGTATCATTATGGCAGTTGTTTGGATGGATGGATGGATGGATGGATGGATGATAAAATAAATTACTGGGGAAAAGAAAAGGAACAAAAGGAAAAGAGAAAACAAACAAAAAAAAAACCTAAAAAAACTAAAGACAAAACATTATTTACAGATTGTCATCGTCAGGATCAGAGTCTGAACATTAGAAGGTGTGATGAACTGTAGGATCAGGAAAAGGACCTTGTTTTTGCATGGTGCTGTTAGTCGGTGATTTGCGAAATGGACATAAGACAGGTGGCCAATAAGTTATTAACAATTAGGATTCCAAGCACAATGAATACAGATTCAAGGATTAGATAACCCAAAACCCCTAGATTTCCTTTAAACCAGTCACACAAACTATTGGTGTGGACAGGGTTACACAATGTCTTAACAGTGCAATTCACGTGGGTTGAGATTTCTTGTGCAAGCGGGGACATGCCTTTTGCTGTTGAGTTTGTGAGCTCTTCAACCTCAAGAGAGGTCTAACATATAATCCGAGGTTGTCCTGACTCCACAGCTTCATCAGATGATGAATATTGTCTTAGAGGAAGTGTTCATGACAGAGTTTAAGTGTAGTATGTGACAAATGTAATTGGAGAAGTCGTCAGTGGGAGACTTCCTGTGTTGTATGGGATGAGTCCAAACACAACCATTCTTGGTGGTTGGGCTATTATCAGCCACCAGTACCAAACAGGAGGCATGTGTGATGTTTGTGATGTCAGTGTAATTGGGGCTGATGACTGGGGTGTCCAGCTTCTTCCGCGAGTCTGGTGTCTGCTCCTCTGCTCTTCCAGCGTCTGTGGGTTGCTCCTCTGATGGTTGGAGGTGTCCTTCATCTTCTTCTTTTGGGGCTCCAGTGTTTGCGCTGCTCCTCTGCTACTCCGATGACTGTGGGGTTTGCACAGCTTCTTCTGGGCCTCTGGGGCCTGCGTTGTCCTTCCGCACAGGAGATCCTTCCCAGAGGTGCAGCCAACGTTCAGGGCTCCGTAGATGAAGAAGAGGAGGACCCACAGTATCACAAAGGGACGCTGTCAGCCTCTGGTGCATGCTGGCAGTTTTGGACCCTTTGGTGTAGGCTCAGTCACTCGCGTTCATCACTAGGAGAAGACTGGACAGCTTGTACTTGTCTGAGGATTGGCTGAATAGTAGTAGTTAGAGCAGGACAAAATGGTAAAAGGGCAAAATGGTGTCATGGCATGGCGATCCCATCTGTTTCAAGGTGGACAGTGTAGTCTGAATACAGTCAAGTTTATCTGTAGATAAAGGGTGTCTGTGTGTGTCTTAGCATGTGTGTATGTGTGTGTGTGAGGAGTGTCAGCATGTGCATATGTATGTGTGAGGAGTGTCAACCTGTGTGTATGTGTGTGTGTCTCTGTGTGTGAGGAGTGTCAGCATATGTGTGTGTGCGTGTGTGTGAGGAGTGTCAACATTGTCATCCATACAGTCTTCCAAGGCTGTGCTGTTCAGATCAGGTGTTGTTCTCTTTCCAGAACAAGATGTAAGTCCTGGAGCACATCAGTCAACACTTATTGACATCCTTCACACACGACAGACCATGCAAAATGCATGTTGGTTACAAATACAAAGAAAAATGGGAACCACAATGCGGCCGTCACTGTGGATCCACAGAGTATTTACATATTAACAGACCTATACTTCTTCATGTTGGCAGAACCTTGTAAGATCTACCTCATTCGGAGAAGCAAGGTCGTTAACAGACAAAGAACAGAGCGTGGACAGGGATACTCAAAATGTGTCAAAGCACCTAACCATCAATCACATTTCTGAGATCAGTAATAATGATATCAGTTTTACCTTCTGATAAAAAATCTTCAGCAGTGTGTATACTCAACTACTTGGGCGGAGCTTGAGGGTGGCAGCACTTCCAAATTTGGAAAATTCCAATAAATTTACATACTCTGTAGGGCAATCCATTTTCTCAGTCATTTGCGTAAGAAACAAGATTAATGTTGGAGAGAGGAATTTCAGAAAGATAGGATCAGGATGCAAATATGGAACCTATGCGTGGTCCAGTCTGAAAATAAGCAACAGGTTTTAAGAAAGGTGTTGTTGGGTGAGGACAGACATGTAGAGACGAGCAATCATTCATATCCACAGTCAGATCTATGGGCAATTTAGAATTACCAATTAACCTAATCAATATGTCCTCAAATTGTGTGAGGAAGTACCTGTAGAGAATGCAAGAAAAAGGTCAGTCACCACCCCAGCGGTCAGGAGATGGCAAAAGACCCTGAGCATAGGGACATCTAGACCTTTATACCTGAGGAACACCCCTTAAGGGGACCAAAGGATTCTTGATCTTGTTATTCCTTGGCACCCCTTTGTCTGCCACTGGAAGTGGCACCCCACCCCTGGGGTGATCTTTCACACCTGGGGCATCCCACAGAATCCACATCCCGATGAGAATGTAAACAAGCAAATGGTCTAGATGTCACAAATGGTTACAGATAAAGAAATTTGCCATTACACCATCCTTCAAGAATGCTTGGTTTCCAGCCTGCAAATGTTCTTCTACATCAAAGGAAAATGTTGGTATTTCAAATCTGGCTAGCCATGGTTGAGAGCGTCGGGAAGTTCTGCTTTCATCAGGGGAGGAGAGAATGATGGTGTCTGATGATGATGAGTGGGTGGAGTTAGTGTCAGAGGATTCTCGTGGTGGAGGCGAGTCAAACTCTATTTCTTCCACTGAACTGAGAGTGAGGACAACTGGCTTTACTGGCACAACTTTCAATGTTGCCTTATCCTCCACTTCTCCAATGCTGGTTAGAGTGAAAAACTGACCACTGAAATCCATGTCCTGGTAAAGCACAGAAAATCCTCAGGAATATCAAAAGAATCTCTGATAGCACAAATAAGGTCTGTGAGGCTGCCTGGTATGCCTGCAGGTAGAATGAGTTTGCAAATATCGTCGTCTCCAAAAATGTTGCAGAGCTTTGCTGGGGTGCCCATCCTGGCAGAGAAAGCTGCATCAGAAACACAAAAATCGTTTATTAATCTTTGCAGACATTCATTCTGATGTGAAGTTGCAACTATATACAGCGTGCTGATGTTAGCCTAACTCATTAGAATGTGATCATTATCTGCAGCTTTAAGGCATTTGTGACCAGAAACAAATGCTTGTTGTTACAAATATGATTAGATGTGATGAATGAGCACCTAAGGCTGTCGACTTGAAAACCCCTATGAATGCATCTGTGGATGGAGACAGGATAGGGGTGTTTAATGTCCAGAGAAAAATATTTGAACTCGAATTTCAACAAACATCCTGCATTTGTGACCACTAATTTGTAGCACCTCTGCAAAGTCTGGCAACCCAGCAGTAGAACCATGGCATACCACCATTCCAGCAGCATAGGTTGTCCCTGAACAGTTCAGAGTTAGCAATATGTACTCTTGTGACACCTGGAAATCTGCACTTCAGTGCGTTTTTAATGTCATCCTCAAGAACATCCAAAGACACCTCTGTTGTTTTTGTAACCAAGAGTGATGGTTTGACTGCATTTGATTTGTGGAGATGGTTTGCAATCATGAGCTGGTGCTTGTTTGCAAGAGAAAGCAAGATATTCTTGAAACATCCTGTGTGTCTGACAACTCTCTTGAAGAAGCTGTGTTTTGCTTCAAATCTCATGGTCCACAGAGCAGCTACAGGACCAAATTCTCAGATAAGCTGGTGCTCAAGAAAATGGTGCTTAGGGATGAGCTTCTGTTGAGGAAAAGCTTCAAGAAGTCTGCTGCAATGGTCAGATATTAAACTGTCAAGATAGCAAATGCTTTCCTCTGTATGACTTGGTGACATAACAAGCTCCACAATGCTTTTCAAAGTCATTAGCATCTGCCACGCAGGCTCATCTTCGGGTACTTTCAAACCTATCATGAGAGGCAGCAGACGTAACAGGCACCAATTTTCATGAGCATTGCCTCCCACCGATTTACGGTTTGAAAAGTTGCCAGGGACAAGATGAGGGCGATTTGTCTTATCACTCCACTTGTAAGGGAACTGATGGATGACATCATTTAGTTCAATGAGAGAAAAATACTTCTTCTTGATGAGGACATCAAAAGACAATGCCAATTCCAATGGAATGATGCCTTCAAGAAGGTCATGTAAAACATCTGGAGGGTACCCAGATGTAACATGAAAGTGCTCAAGCTTTTGTTTTTTCACACCATAGCATGGGGAATTATTCAGACTGGACAAAGCAGTCTGAACATGTACTGCATGTTGATCCTCAGTTCTCTGAAAAAAAAACAGATCTCACCTCTCTTGACTGATACTCAGACCGCTCAGCAAGACAAAAACGGCAAGCATAAGAACCAAAAAAGCTTTCAACAAAGCCCGAAACTGAGTGAGCTCCTAGGTTGTCTGCTACCACACACATAACAGTTCGTTTGACAACTTTTCCCAGACCTGGAACAAATAAGCCATCTCTTTCTAAAGTCCTCAGATCCGTTACCAATGGCTCTAACACTTTCTGGTAACTGAGACTGTGCTGGAATGTTTCCCAAGATCCAATACACAGCTGTGACTTTGTGTTTTTTTCCTTGAAGTTCCCAAAGGATTGCACACCTCAAAGTCATCAATGTACAGGATAAGACTAAGTCTGTCCCCTTCAGAGAAAAAAATCATTCTTCTGGAAGTTGGATCCATCATGAAAAGATTGGTACTGTAAGGCTGTTGCCGAATTTCTATCGGTATCCAATAGTTTTTCTTGATTATGTTTGTTGTTCAGAACCTGTGATAGAGATTGCAATATTGGCACATACTGGAATGTTTTGCCCTCTTTTTCATCAAGTATATACTCTTTTGGTTCAACAACTGAAAAACGTTCCTTCATGAATTGTCTTCTCTTGTAGGATGTTGAAAAGGGACCATCACTTGCCAAAGCTGAGCTGATTGGGTGTGCCTCGCTGAGAATTTTAACCAAATCAGAGATTACAGCTGTGTCCAACTCACAGCTATGGGTCCTTAGAGTAGACTCGATCAACTCTCTTATAACAGGAACTGATGCTGTGCATGATATGAATTGAAGCTCATTAATAATTTCATCAATGCACTTGTTTGACACATTAAAGGTGCTCTCTAACTTAAGAAAAAGGCTGTCAAACTTCTCCTTTATGATCTGAGATAGATCCTTGTCTTCCTCAATCAATGGCTGAGGATCATCCTCCTCAGTGTCAAACAATGGCGCTCAAAGGCAATCCCCCCTTGTCTGCTCCCCCAGTACACTGCCCCACCCCCACCTCCACACCCCTGCCTACAGTGTTCAGTTCACAGCTACCCCCCACTGCTCCTCCTGCCAAACACCCACCCCCGCCACCCACACCTTCCAACACACAGTCCCCCTGCTCCAATCTGTCCCTCACAACAACCCAGGTGAGAGATGAGCTCAGGAAGATCAAGGCAAGAAAGGCCACAGGTCCAGATGGCATCAGCTCCAGGCTCCTGACATCCTTCGCAGACCAGCTGTGTGAGATCATGGAGCACCTCTCCCCTAACATGTGAGCTTGAGATTTGGGGAGAGTCACTGCTGTGGAAGACATCCTGTGTGGTGCAGTGCAGAAGGCGCAGCACCCAGGACTTCAACGCAGCTGGCAGAGAGAGTGGCTGACACATCCCACCCTGATGAAGACCCTGGGCCAGCTGATTCTTGTCATCTCCCACAGCCCTGGTGACACAGTCAATGAACCCTTCCGCAGTTGCCTACCAGCCTGGCAGCCAGGGTGGATGCAGTCATCTACCTTCTCACCGTCTCACCTGGATAAACCTGGGAGCACTGTGAGAATCCCGTGATGCTTTGATTTCTCGATGCTTTTAACACCATGGCCCTCCTGAGGAGACCCAAGCTGCAGACTCATGGGGTGAGACCAGCATCTACGCCTCTGGATACTGGATTACCTCCTGCCAACCCGGCTACAGTATGTGAGATACAGACTGCATGTCCCAACGCTAGTGGTCTGCAGCGCAGGGGGCTCCACGAGGGAATGGTCTGGCTCCATTTCCTGCCCCTCCTGCAGACTTCCAATGGTCCTCTTACCACCTGCAAAAGTTCTCCTGATGACTCTACGATTACTTGGCCTCATCACAAATGAGAAGATGACAGGAGTACACAGAGAACTGGCCTTGGGACTTTGTGGACTTCCGGAGGTATCTGCGGAACTGCCTGATCAGTAGGAAGACCAAGAACTGGTGGTGGATTCCGCAGGGAGACAGACCGCCCCCAACACCAGTGAACATCAGGAAGACATTGAGATGGTGAAGAGCATCTTGCCTGGGTAAGTACCTGGGTGTTCAACTGAACAATAGACTGGACCTGGACAGACAGCACCACTGCACTTTACAGAGGAGGCTCAGAGCAGGCTCTGCTCAGAAGACTCAGGTCCTTTGGAGTGCAGGGGGCACTCTTGAGGACTTTTTATGACACTGTTATGGCATCAGCCATCTTCTATGGAGTGGTCTGCTGGGGCAGCAGCATCTCAACAGCGGACAGGAAGAGACTGGACAAGCTGATCAAGAAAGCCAGCTCTGTCCTGGGGTGCCCTCTTGACCCTGTGGAGGTGGTGGGTGAGAGGAGGGTGATAGCAAAGCTATCATCCCTGATGGACAATAAGCTCCACCCCATGCAGGACAGTCTGACAGCACTGAGCAGCTCCTTCAGCGATAGGCTGCTTCACCCAAAGTGTGTGAAGGAGAGGTATCGCAGGTCCTTCCTTCCTGCTGCTGTCAGACTCTACAACCAGCACTGCTCCTAATACACCACATACCCACATGGACCATTTTTCCACTAGGTTTCTGCACTTTAATGAATCCAAAACAGCTACTATCAGTCATATCATTGTGTGAAATTCCACTTTCAAATGTGCAATATCTGTATTCATTTTCTGTCTATGTATAAAGTCCTGTGTATATTGCCCTTCTGTTAATATTTTTATTACATTGTCATGTTTATACTGTTGTGTATATTTTTTATAGCCTTATCTTTTTTTTTTATCTTGCCCTTACTTGTATTTATGTCTTTCTATCTTTTCAATCACTTATGCTGCTGCAACGATGTAAATTTCCCCATTGTGGGACTAATAAAGGATTATCTTATCTTAAAAAAAAGTTACACTCTTATCTTATTTCCAAGGCCACTGTCTTTTGAGAAGCACCTGGGCTCTTCTAAAAATAGACTCTTATCTTCTCTTCAAGGCCACTGTCTTCTGGAAAGCCCCTGTGCTTTTTTCTAACTGCACTTCAGTTTGCAGGGTCATTCCAGGACAGGCCTTGTCCTCTTTTGGCCTTTTCTCTCTCTGCTTTACACCATTATGTTCTGGCCTGTTCTGATTGTATTTTAAAAAAAACTACGTTACCTTTTATTTTTACAACATTATTTCTTAACACTTCCTTGTTTCTATTTTTAAAGTTATATGTCTTTTTCACACAAAGTACATGTCTTTTTCACACAAAGTAAGCATGCAGTGAACACTAACATCTACTCACACATAGTGACTTTAAACACACATATATCACATGTTTTCTTCGAACAGTAAATACTGATAATACCATTTCCACATAATACTCCTTTAAAATCAGCTTAATGCTGTACTCTCTCTTTTAAAGGCACATCACTCTTTGCATACTGTTGACAAATTATTACTCTACACTGACTGTGCTCTGCTCTGTGAGGGGCATGTTTCTAACACAAGTATTAGGTTCTGACAGATGAATTACAAACAAGAAATTACATAAATAAAAATGTGATTGATAATTGCATTCAACTTACAGTTAGCTTTAGTTAGAGTTATTCAATACATGTACAATTGTCTATGACCACAATATGCTGAATCACTGTTTGTATGGAATCAGGAGCTTTTAGCAGTGGAGCTGCTCAGTGGTGACTGAGAGCTCTGCTGTGATCAACATTGTTTTACTTCCTCATTAAAAGCAAATCAAAACCCACAGAAACAATCATACAACTTGTAGTTTTGAACTGAACTGAACATAACAGTTTGGACCAGCAACAAACCTAATGTATGACTCGACTAAAGAAAGTCAGGATCCGATGGATTGAAACAGTGATAGTGTGACAGTTGAACATGTACATTCTAAACCATGTTCATTAATATGTTACTCTATCAGCCCCCACCCTTCTGGTTTCAGTCTCTCCATCAAAAGTTCATCCTGTTGCAGGGATTTACTCTCATTCAGCAACAAGAGTCAAGTCAAGTCAAATTTTATTTATATAGCGCCAATTCAAGTTATCTCGAGGCACTGTACATATAGAGCAGGTCTAGACCGTACTCTTTATAAAATTTACAGAGAGAAACCCAACAGATCCCACCATGAGCAAGCACTAGGCGACTGTGGCAAGGAAAAACTTCCTTTTAAGAGGCAGAAACCTCGAGCAGAACCAGACTCAAGGTAGGCGGCCATCTGCCTCGACCGAAGAGCATCAGTGAGGTCCAGCATTGATGTTGATTATAAAGCCTGCCTCAGTTCAAACCAAAGGTGTTATAGGGGCAGGTCCTTTTACAGCAAACTCTTCATGGAGCTGGCTTTGTGGACGGTGGCATTGACATGAATGGGACAAACTATTAACACAAAGTTGGAAGAACAGTATTGTCAACAAAATGTCACAGTTGTGATTAAGATTTCTCTTAATTGGAACTAATGCACCTAGACCAGGAACTGATTAGGAGCAACAGCCTCAGACCTTTTCAAAAATTCATTTCGGCATATATTTATGGAGTTGTTTCCAGGAGGGCTGCTGATCATTAACCTTTCTCTTGTGATCCGTTAGTGTTAATAAAAATTGATTAAGATGAATAAGATAATCAGCAGCAAGAGGGACAACCAAATTAGAAAAGATTCATATAAAAAGGAATAAATAATAAATAAGCCTACAAAGCGAGGTATATAATCTGCCTGCATTTAAATGATGAACTGTATTAACAATATAAACAGGACTACAGCACACTGTAAAGGGTGGACTGAATACTGATGTGCACAGTCTGGAAATAATCAAACTCTGAGTGAAATAATATTGCACAGTATGAATGGTAGCAGCTGTAGTAGTATTAAAGTCAGTGAGTCTCTGTGGGTGGGTGTGTGGTTTACTGGGAGCAGAGCGGGTTGTAGAGTCTGACAGTGGCAGGAAGGGAAGGACTTTGACGTGGTTGTTAGGTCTGGGGGTCTAGCCACTGGGCGCGATCAGAAATCTTCAGCCAGATTCAGGTGTTCAAGATTATCAGGGTGGCAGTTTCAAGGCAGCAGAGTTGTTGGCAAACCGAGGAGCAGTTCACAGTGCATGCCAGTACACCAGAAGGCTCAAACTGGCTATGACTCTTGTCCCTCTTTTTATACAGTTTTGGCTGTGACTTTCCACGCCTCTTAGGTCCATTTATTGGTTAGATTAAATATACCATTAAAACACTGGTTTGTCTAGGTAACTTCCATCCTTGGTCCTTGTTCAAAATACACTACACTCTGATCAAAATTTTAAGACCAGTTGAAAATTGCAAAATTCACATTTGCCTGTTGGATCTTACGAAGGTTCCTAGTGGTAGCTTCAAAATGCAAAAAAGAAGAAATGGGAGTGAGACAAAACAAAAATTTGAGTAAAACAGCAATTTATTGCAAACAACCATTAAACTGAAATAGGCTGTTCATCAGCTGATCAAAAACAAAAACCGATAAAAATAGAAAATAAAATTTTCAAGACTCAGTAATGATGGCTCGCCATTCTTGTTAATCACACTCCCAAAATTCGACTTCGGCATGCTTGATGCGCTAGTGTTTCCAGGAGGCTAGTGGGAATGTACTCCAAGTGAGTGAAGATGGTTTCACACGGAGGGCATCACTGCTCTGAACTGGTCTCCATTTTGTAAACTTCGCATGCCATCAACCCAAATGTTCTCAATTGGTTAGATCAGGGAACACGCAGGATGGTTCAAAGAGTGATATTATTTCTCTGGAAGAAGTCCTTTGTCAAGAGCGGGCATTATGAACTGAAAGAAAACATCCTGTTAGAAAAGTGATCATTACACACAGACTGATACAGCCCTGATCATGAGGGGATGCCTGCAACATCACACATAGCCAGCTGCCCGTTTGGCGCCTCTGCACAACCTGATCCATTGTTCCATTGAAGGAAAAAGAGAGCCCCCCAGATCATGATGGCGCCCCTCCCACTTATGCGTGTGAAAACATCTCAGGTGGGATCTTGTCATGCCAGTAACGTTGGAAGCCATCAGGACCGTCAAGGTTAAATTTTTTTTCTCGTAAAGAGAATAAAACTTTTTCTTCCACCTTTCAATGTCTGTGTTTGGTACTCTCGTGCAAACTCAAACAGGCAATTTGTGCCGTTGAAGAGCGGGAGGAGTCTTTGAGGCGTTTTGTTCTTAAAGCCTTCTCTCACCGCGGATGCACGTCTAATGGTTATGGGACTGCAGTTGCTTTCCAGTGAAGCAATTTTGTGGATCATCCGTGTCTTGTGGACAATACTACAATTGGATTATCGGCTCCAGGGCTGGTGGGGGTACAGGTCTACCACTTGACTTTTTTCCCATAACCCTCAGGATCTTTTAAAGTTTAAAATGACTGTCTTACGTAACCTCAGCAGCGTGGCACTGCGAGAGGCCTTGCTGATGCAGCTCAACAATCCGACCAGCGTTCAAAGGAAAGCTTTTGCCTTTGCCATCAGGAGAGTCGTGACAGTGCTCATGGATCCCTGACAGAAATGACACTGAATCCACATTTTTGCGAAGATTTAGGCTTTAAAGGCTGTAATCTTAAACTTTTGATCAGCTGATGAACACGGCTATTTCAGTTTAATAGTTGTTGCAATAAATTTGCTTCCTCAAATTTTTTACCTCTACTCCATTTCTTCTTTTTGCATTTGAAGCTTTTCTACTTAGAACCTTCTTAAGATCAACAGTGCAAAATGTAATTCTTACAATTTTCAACTGGTCTTAAAATTTGATCAGGTGTATTAACTTCATGCATGCCACTACTCTCCTAGAGCACCTCAAACACTACCTCTTACCAACCGAAAACTGGGGGTCATGTCAGAACTGGGCCCCACCCTGTCTCATTCAACCTATTCACTCTCTTCCTGTTATGTTCTGGCCTGTCCTGATTATATTTTTTAATAACTAAGATTCATCTTTGATTTTACACCCATTGTTCTTAACTTTTCCTTGTATCGTTTTTAAAATTATGTGTCTTTTTCCACACACTTTATTATAAGTTCTAGAGTATGGAAGTATGCAAGAGTGAACTAACATCTACTCTGCGGTGACATTTAAGCATATCACATAATGTCCAATACAGTAAAATAATGATAAGCCATTTCATCAGCTGAAATGAAAAGGCGCTACACTTGTCTTTGCCTTCCCGTACTACGTGCGTGTTCTATCACTTCCCGGTTACCAGTGTTTGGTGATCATCGTTTACAGGTGTATACACCTGTCTCGAAGACCGATACTTTCTTTTTACGACATTACTTCTCAGTTCTATCACCAATTTAATCTGCACTTTCACAGTAACAGTAGTTCCCCACTGGAAATCATAAACTTTCTCCGCACTGTAACGCGGAAAGTGCTTTCTCGATTCTATCTTCTGCTACCCCAGTTGCTTCCAAGGGCACCAGCCATAGCCTCTTACACACTCTCCTTCTCCTCTCCTTCTCTTGCTCTGCGTGTCAGATGTTCAGATTACTCCTCTGCCTGTTTAATGATAATGGTATATGTAATAAATGTAGTCTGTTTTCTGTACTCGGGGAAGCAGCGGTCTGCAGTCCCGGCTCCGCACCATGGAATCTAATTCCAGCATGCTGGCGTGCTAACAGCCCTGTAGCCACGATTGCGGGCAACCTGGCGCAGCTTTCTGTTAGCATTCTGACGGTTCACGAGCAGCGCACGGGCAGCTGGGTGGCGGGACGTGGCCAATGCGTGTAAGCCACTGCCGACCACCGCAGTTCACGTTCAGAGCAGATACTCGCTCCAGCGACACACCGTAAGGGCCCGGCTCTGGTGGTGGAGACTCCATTTCCGGGCAATGAAGATAAGCGACTCAGCGACTCATGATTAAATGCCTATTCCCGGGGCCAGGCCCAGGCGACACATTGAATCTTATTTAAAGCTGCTGACTAAGGATAAGCGTAGATACAATAAAATTGTATTCGCGTCGGTAGCTGGCGGCACCCCGACTCGCCAGTCGGAGGTCACTAAAGTTAATATTGATTCAGTGTGTACATTTGCAAGACCATGTCGGACACGTGAATTTCTCTGGTCCCTGCTGCCCAATCCCGAAGCAGTGATGACATGTATGGCATGTCTTGCTCAACCGCTATTTATCGAGGTGGTATCCAAGAAAGCGATGTGGAGCATAGATCATTGGAAGGTTTCTGGAGACCTGGTCTGGTGGAGGATGGCATTCATCTTGGTGGGCATCTCTCATATCTAGAAATCTGACAGGTTGTTAGAGGCAAAGCCTGACAATCCAGAGTTCAGACCAGGAGACAGAGCTGCGATCTTGCCTTCTCTGTGCCTCCCTTTGAGGTGATCACCCCTCCATTACCCTGAGACTGTGTCTGCCCCGACCATGCTCGATTCGCTTTAAACCAAGGTCAACAAAGAGGTTAGTCACAATAATCTAATAAAAATCAGCATCCACCTCAAATACAGCAAATAAAATAATTAAATGTGGATTACTCAATATCAGATCTCTCATCCCAAAGAAGCTGTACTAGTAAATGATTTACATTATCAGTTACACCATCTGGATATCTTCTGTCACGACTGAAACCTGGCTGTGTCAGGATGAGGTATATTAGCCTGAATGAATCAACCCCCAGTGTATTCTAATACTCACATTCCCAGAGACACTGGCCGATGAGTACATAGCCATTTTCAACTCCACTTTATTAATTAACCCTAAACCCTAAACTCAGATTTATAATTCATTTGAAAATCTTGTTCTCAGTCTGTCCCACCCAAAGTGGAAACATTAAAAGCCAGTTCTATTTATTTTGTGAAATTGTACACGTCCTCCTGTGGTCCATACTCTGATTTCTTGTCTAGTTACAGAGTTCTGTATAGAGTTTAGTTCTTAAAACAGATAAAGGAGGATTTATTATTACTTAAGTGACAATATTCATGTTGATATCGTAATGACAATATGTCACTTTCCTCATTACCTGAACTGTATTGGCTTCTCTCAGTATGTAAGTAATAAACCACTCACTGTTTCAGTCACACTTTCCTCGATCTTGTTTTTGCAAACATGGTGACAGTATTGAACGCTATAACAGTCTTCACAGGTCCCGTTCTATCAGACCACTTCTTAATCGCTACGACTTCACATTTGCTGGATTATGTATTGTAAAAACATTCTGACTAAAATATTTCAGAAAATGCACGGTAGTTCAATTCAAAATGATTCCCACTGACGGTCAGTGCCTCATCTGCTTAATTTGCAGGAAGCTACTCCTCCACAACCAGTCATCTTGCTTGAACAGTGTTGCAGACTCATTACGACCACCCGCTGGAGCTCCATGCCCCTAAAATAGAAACAATAAAGAAAGAAATGAAGCTCCACATGGTTTAACTCCCAAACCCGTTCTGAAACCTGGGCAGCACGTAGGCTTGAAGGTGTAGCGTTCCACCAAACTGGAAGAATCCCATAACCTGGCAAGATGAGTGTCAAAGATATAAAAGGCCCTCTGTAATGCAAGAGGCGCTATTACTCATCGACACATTAATAGAGGATAATAAGAACAGCCCAAGTTTCTCTTCTTTTCTTAGCCAGGCTGACGGAAGTCACAGCTCTAGATCCACGCATCCCTACAACCTCAGCAGTGAAGTTTTTATGAACTTCTTTAATGATAAAATCTCTACCATTAGAATAAAATTCCCAATCTGCATCCTGCACTTCAATCAGAACTGATTGCTCTTCATATCTAGGATCCATAGAGTCAGCACGAAAACTAACTGCCAGCTCTAACTTTTTCATCGACCCTGGCCCAGCTCACATCAATTATCTCAGCATCTAAACCAACCTGTCTGCCAGGCCCATCCCAACTAGGCTGCCCCAAAAAGGCTCTGCCCTTAATTGCAGTCCCTGTAGTGAACATATTAAATCTATCCTTGTTAACAGGTTGTATTGCGCGGTCGTATACAAAATGGCTGTAATCAAACCTAAAAGCCCTCTAGGTCAGATGTGATAACCAAGTACAGACCAGCCCACTCTTTCCCCTTTTTCTTTCTAGATCCCGGAGAAAGCAGTTTTACAAAGAAAACAGTTGTGTGACTTTCTACAGGATAATAGTTGTTACAAGGGATTTTCAATTCAGAGTTTGGGTTGTATCACAGCACAAGACAGCACTTATACAAAATTCTGAGCGACCTCCTGGGCTCGCATCAGACAACGGACCCCTGACTGTACTTGTCTTGTGAATCTCAGTGCGCGCAGTACAATTGACCATCATAATCCTTTACAGAGACTGGGCATTTATTGGCATTAGGAACTGCACTTTCAACTGGTTTAAGTCCTATCCCTCAGTGAGCTGATTTCTTCATGTTAACAACTCTCCTCCATACACACAAAAGTTAGACATGGGAGGTTCCACAAAGGAATGATGTAGACCAATCCTCTTCACTCTAGCCATATAATAACCCTTAGGCAATATTATCGAAAACACTCCATAAATTTCGGTATTATGCAGATGATGCAAGCTTATCTATGTCAATGGAACCTGATGAAACCAATCATCAGCCAAACTCCAAGCTTATCTGGGGACGACAAAATCTGGATGACAAGCAACTACCTACTAAGCGCTCAAGGAATAAAACTGGAAATCATTTATAATTGGTCCTAGTTACATCAGAAACAAACTTTCTAATGATGTGCGCTCACTAAACGGCATTGCCACTGGCTCCCAGCTCCACTATAAAGAATCGAGGGAGTCATCTTTGATCAGGATATGTCCTTTAACTCACACACACATAAAAACAAACTTCTAGGACTGCCTTTTTCATCTGCGCAACATCTCAAAATTAGTTTCACCATCCCAAAGATGCAGAAGAAACTGATCCATGTATTTATTACTTCTAGGCTGGACTACTTAGCAATTCTGCATTGTTATCAGGCTGTCCAACAAGTCTCTAAAGTCTCTGCAGCTGATTCAAAGTAACATGCGATTCTGACAGGAACTAGGAAAGGAACCATATTTCTCTTGTGCTTCTCTCTACACATTGGCTCCCAGTCAAATCCAGGTAAATTCAAAATCCTCCTCACATACAATACACTTACAATGGTCAAGGCTCCATCTTGCAGCAAAGATCTCATGGTCCCTACAGTCCCGCAGGACTCTGGCTCCCCAGGTGCTGAGTTGCTGAGTAGTTCCCAGAGTTCAAGTGAATGGGAGGCAGGCACAGCTGATTATCAAGCTCCTCTGCCTTGGGACCTTCTCCTACAGTTGATCCAGGCAGACGTCTATGCAGCTAAATCGGCTTAAAACTTTCCTCTTTGATAAAACATAGTTAGTTACACCCCTTGCTATAGGCCTAGACTGCGGAATCTCCCCATGATGCGGGCTCACTCTCTCTCTCTCTCTCTCTCTCTCTCTCTCTCTCTCTCTTTTTCTCTCCCCTCTCTCCATCGGTAACTGGATTGTATCCCATAAATGTATTACTAACTCAATATCTTCCCTTTCCGTGGTAACTCTTCTGTCTCTCTCTCCTCTTTTCTGTCTCTCTCTGCAGGTATTTCTGCCTCTGGAGCTGGGAGTCTGATCTGTGACAGGTCTCCTGCACTCACCAACTCCACTCCAACACCTGCCTGCGTTACCTGAGTGCCACACTTGCTGTGGTTGTGTTACCAATGACAGCGAGAAAGCTGAAAAATACTTTAAATTATCACTACTATCATTACTGCCTTGGCCCCTCTTATACATCTGATATGGAATCTGTGTTATGCTATATATTCTTCTTCGCTATTCTCTCCCCCCCCTCTCCCCCCCTCTCCCCTCTCTCTCTTCCTTCTTAACGGTCGCGGGGGCAGATGGCGCCCACCTGGAGTCACCGGTTCTGCTCGGGAGGTTACCTGCCTCTTAAAGAGAGTTTTTCCTTGCCACTGTATAGCCTAGTGCTTGCTCTGGTGGGATTTGTTGGGTCTCTCTCTGTAATGCCTATTTAAAGGTATAGTCTAGAGCCTCTATATGAAAGTGCCTTAAGGATGACTGTTGTTGTGATATGAATTGCTATATAAATAAATTTGAATTAAAATTGATTAGATTAGTCACAATATTTCCTTTAAGATCATTAGCTTATTGCAGTATTCTTTCTTTAGGGCACTTCACTTTCACTTTGCACATCACATGTGTTGACAAACTTCACACTACAATTTGTGATACATCTTCACACGCTGTGTGAGCGGCTATCACTGAAGGGCTGTTCAGTGCTGTCAGACTACCTGCATGGGGGTGGAACATTCTCCATCAGGGCGATAGCGCGGTATATCATCCTCCTCTTCCCTCCACCAGGTCAAGGGGCATCCCAGGAGAAGCTGGCGCTGATCAGTTTATCGAGTCTCTTCCTGTCCACAGTCGATACTGGCAGACTACTCCATAGAAAATGGCTGATGCCGCAGGTTGTCAGGGTGGCTCCACTGCACTCCAAAAAGACCTGAGTCTCCTCCGAGAGAGGAAGGACGAGGTAAGAATGCCTCACAAGGGCGCTACCAAGGCAGTGGCGAGAGGTATTTCTCTGTCCAGTCCAATCTGCACATTTCAGCTGAACACCCTGGATGTTCAATGTATAGTCATGAGTGCTCACTCACACAGAAATCCACCACCACTTCTTTTCGATTTTCCTGCATTGATCTGAGGCAATTCTGCAGGCACCAGTCCACAAGTCCTGCTGAACGCTTGATTCTCACAGTACCTCCCAGGCTTTTCCGGGTGAGGGGAGAGGCTCATGCAAGAGATGACTGCGTCATCACCTGATGCCAGGCTGGTGAACCAGAGCTGCAGCGGTCCATCGACTGTCTGACCAGGAGGATGGACAATCAGCTGATCCAAAGTCTTCATCAGGTGTGATGTCAGTACCACCAGCAGCAAAATTATTGAAGTCCTTAGGGTGCAGCGTCTTCGGCACCAGTGCCACTACAGGATGTCTTCACAGCTGGCACTCTCTACACAACCCAGGTTTTCATGTTGGAGAGGGTATCCACAATCTCACGCCTTCAGTGTGCATCCTTGAGAGCCTGCAGCTGATGCGATTGAATTTAGTGTGTTGGTGTGTGAACAGACACAGGCTGAAATGAGTGGTTAATGGCATGTCATCGTTGTTGATATGGACCTACACAGTGGTATCATCAACAAATTTGACGAAAGGGTAGGTGAATGAACTTGATCATGGGTGAAGAGGGAGTAGAGGACTGCTCTTAAGAATAGGAGGACCAGATTACTGCAGTGGTCAGGGTTCATAACATGTATATGTAATGTCTGTGCAAGTGTTTTCCTAACCTGCGTTTCTGTATCGCTCTACCATGAAAGACTGACCAATAAAGCATTATTGAAAGCTAATAATCTCATGAGGGGGCGTATCAGTTCTCCTGCTCAGTCTCTCAATGTGTCATTAATTACAGTTTTTCACGAAAACCTTTTCTTGACGGAACATATACAACCTGTGACGACTGACCATAGCAACTATGAATTCAGATAGTTCAGGTGCCAAATCCTGGCACATTATCAAGGCGCACAAAGTAAAATCAAAACCACACACGACTAGCCACAGAGAAACCAGCACTTGGCAGCAGTAGAGAGGAGCTCCCGTGGGTTATATTGTTCTACAATATTTCCGATCAGATGCATAAGATTATATTGCAGCATATTACCCCCTGTGTTTCCTCTCAAATCACTGCATTATCAATAATCCATCACCCTACGAGATTAAACTGTGAAAAGTGGGACCTGTATGCTGACTTGTACTGTAAAGTGTTCAAGTATTATGAAGCACTTTATAGTAGTCATTGCCATTTCCTCAACTTTTGCTTTTGATCAAGGAATTACTACAGCTACCTGAGGGCAGTGTCATGAACCCCCTAAACTAGCTGGACCCAGTTACTGAGGAAGTGATGCTATCTCCTGGAAACAGCTAAGCCGTCACTTCACAATAAAATAAAAGCACTGCTGTCAATGACCTATGGGTTCATCGTTTTATGGAACAATTTAATAATATTTTACCTCTGTTTCATTACTCAGTCTTCAGAACAGTATACATTTACTTCAATAAACCAACCTGACAGATGTATTTTGTTTTCAGATTAGCACACGCACCATAACACAGTAAGAAATCACAAGTTTGACATGACACTTAAGAGCACAGGGCCTAGAGGTACATGCTACAAGCCAAGAGTAACTTTGCATGACACCTTGCTAGCAAAACAGCGCGTTATATGCTGGCTTTTGGCGGTGTCATCGTTGTTTAATACCATGGTGAAACATCACCATTAGCCCGTATTATTATTTATCGAAATTACTGTACCAGTTGCAATGGGGTGGAAAAGCAATACAATGTGAGAAAGCAATACAGTGTGTGAAGAGAATAGAATAAAGCTAATAAAATAAAAGGCTAACATAAAATAAATAAACAACATAGTAGCTAAATGCAACAAATGCCACAAAGATTACACAATGCTTGTGGTATACAATATACAACAATACGAACTGTAATTTAATAACATAGTTGCAATAAAATAAATACAAGAACAAAAGTAAAGTGACAAGGTAAAGCAGCGCCTAAAGTGATAAGTGGCATTGTAGCCTCAGGACACAATTAATGTCTCCACTATCCCTCTCACGACCAGAGGGTAAGATGAATTAAACAGTCTGATATACAGGAAGAAAGGACTTCTCTGAAAGCGTTCTGTGTTACAGGGGAATAGTCTATTGCTGAAGGTGCTTCTGTTCGGGGGTTATCACCTGGTGGAGGTGAACATTGTTGTCAGGATACTATACAGTTTTTTACAGCAGCATCCTCCTCTCAGACACCACCCAACCAAAGAATCCACAGTTGGACCCCCCCAGGAGATGGAGCCAGCCTTCTGATGATCTACTGACGTCTTGTTGGCGTCTGCTACCCTCAGCCTGCTGCCCAGCACAACGCAAAGAAGGTGGGGCTGGCTGCCACGACTGGTGAAACATCTCTTCAGCGAAGTCAGCACATATGTTGAATGACGAGCCTCCTCAGGAAATAGAGTCGACTCTGGCCCTTCTTGCTTGAAAGCAACCTCGGTGTTCTTGGCCAGTCAGTTTGTTGTCAGGTGCCTCCAAAGATGTTGCCTGTAATCTGGAGACAACATCTGATCACACCATTGATGGAAATGGGTGTAGGGCGAATTTCCTCTGGAAATCCACCACAACTCTTTGTCTTGAGTGGTATTGAGGATGCAGATAGTTAGTTCCACACCACTCGGCGAAGATCCCACCTCGCCTGTACTCCTCCCTCATTCCCTCACTAATTACAGCAACAATTGCGATGCGTCGCAAACTACCAGATGGCAGGAATCAAGTGGAACTGAAAGTCTGAGGTGTACGGTGAACAGAAAGGGGAAAGAACAGTTCCTGTGGGTGCCAGTGCTGCGGCCACGGTGTCCGGTTGCACCATCACAGTCAGCGTACTGTGGCCTGGTGGGCCAGGTCAAATGATCCATAATCCAGGAGACAGGGAGGGTCCACCTGCGCCGCGTCCTTGCGGCCACTCTCCCCAGCAGGGCAGGCAGATGGTAAGCACTGGAGAAGTCAAAAAGAACATGATCCCCTCACAGTGCACCGGTCTGTCAGGTGGTAGCCACCATGGTAGTGCAGGAGATGGTGGCATCCTCCACTCCCTAGTTTGGCTGGTGACAGAGCTGAGAGGGGTCAGTGAGCTGACCAGGGGCGAGGTAGTGACAGGACCAGCCTCTCAGGGGACTTCATCAGGTGGGATGTCAGCGCCGCGGTCTGTAGTCGATTGGAGGTGCTGGGACTGCATATGCCGATACTGCTTGAGCAGGATGTCTTCTAACACAGAGCCCTCCAGGCCTCAGGCTAAGGTTGAAGATGTGCTGCACGCAGTACTCCACTCAGCTGGGCTAAATGTGTTTGAAACCCTCGGGCTGGCACAATGGGCCACTGCGCCTGGGGGCGAGGTCTGCACAGCTCCTTCCTCCTGCTCTGCTGTGAGAGATCTGCCACTGTGCCGTGTCTGATTGGGAGGTAGGGGAGAGTGATGAGTGGGGGAAGACAGATAGGGCATAGTCCGGAGAGAGCGGAGGAGGGGGACAGGGCTGGAGGTTTTAGGCGGATGGTTGTAGAGGCTGGGGGGGAGTAGTCCGGAGCCCTCTCATCCAATCTATTGAAAAACAGATTCAGCTACACGTTGGCTCGTTCAGCGCCACCCCTATTGTCTGGCTGCCAGATTGTTTTGTAGCCAGTGATGCTCCCTCATTCACTCCACCGTCCTTCAAATTGTTTCTGCTGGGTTGTACTCAGCTTATCTATAACTTCATCTACCCTGTTGGATCACTCCTTAAGCTCCCTCTGTTCCACGCCTCATCTGCTCCCTGTCCCCATCTCCCCAGAGGCCCTCTTCTTCTGATTTAGCAGGCCTTGATTTCTCTGGTGACCCACGGCTTATTGGGAAACAGCGTACAGACACTGTAGATTTTCTTTTTATCCCACACAAGTTGATGCCCCTGTGCCGGTCAAGTGAGATCATCAAGGTCCCTCTCATCACGAATCCACAGGCAGCTCCCAGTCTGTGAGTTCAGGCAGCCCTCCTAGAGGCTTCATGGGGTCTCTGTGATGCATCTCCTCCACAGTCCTGGTGGTCACAGGAGGCCGCTGGACTTGGGGCTTATACAGGAGGCTGCAGTGGATGGGGTTATGGTCACAGTCTTCCAAGTGGAGGAAGAACACACAGTGGAGCTGTAAAGCCTCCTAACATTAGCATACAGCAGGTCCAGTGTCTTATTTTCCCTGAGTGGGACAGTCCACAAACTGCTGGAAAATGGCAGTATTGCAGCCAGAGTGGTGTGATTGAAGTCTGTCCTATGAGTGCCGTGTCTGAGACTTCGGCGATGGAGTACATGGAGATGGCGTCATTCGCGGCGCTGCATTGTGACGGAGGAATGTAAACAACCGGGATGATCACGTGTGGTCCGTGGCAGATAATATGGCGGAGACTCACGGCAGAAGCAGTTCAATGTCGGGCTGCACACACACTCCTTCTGATAACATGACCAGATGACACCACTTGTTATTGAAAAGCCGGAATAGCAAGTCCCCACCTTTTCCTCTTGCCACACTTTCAGCGATGACTCCTGTCTGCCGAACAGTCGAAAGCCGTCCACGATTCGTTGAGTCTGGGATGTCCTCAAGAGACCGCGTCTCCGTGAAACTTGCAACAGCTGCGCCTCACGTCACCGCTGAATCCTCACCGAAAGCCCGCCAGCTAAGTCATCTTGTGCGTAGCGGCCTCATAATTTCCCCAGTGATAGAAGGAGATGGTTTATATCTCTCTTTTTTTCCACGGTGTTCGTCAAATGCGTTTATGTCCTAATACTTCCTCCTCAGCTCTGAGGTTCAGGCACCTCTCCCGTGCATCAGGCGTGGTTGGTGTGTAACAACAACTCTGTAGTACCTATTTAAAGGTATGAGATTCTACAGACCCTTGCCTCTGTGAAAAGTGCTTGAGATGACTTTGTTGTGATATGGGCGCTATATAAGTAAAACTGAATTGAACAGATTGAATTAGGAATTGAACAGCTGATCACAGTGTAAACAATAGACCCTTGTGTTATGCAGCCAGAACATAGTCAGGAAGAATTGTCCCCGAATGAGACATACGTACAAAAACATGGAAGAAAGTTCCCCAAACATAGTTGGCTAAGTTAAGCATAGCCACAAAAGAAAACAATAAATAGGAAAAAATAAGCTTAAAAATAGCTAAAGTCGGAAAGAGCAACTGTGCTGGCTGCGCTCGACACAGCGGAAGATTGATTAGAGTTGAGGGACAAATTAATAAGCCCCCCTGTAAAATTCCAAAGTTTAAGGCTGGTTGAGTTGAACCCAGAACAACTGCAAGACACTAGTGAATAAACCCTTTGTAAAAGTAAAAGAATTGTAGTCTCAAAGACCATAATGGAAGCTCTACGGAAGAAGGATGGGCTAGGATTCCTCAGAGACATACTGAGACATTGAAAACCACAACAAAAGACACACACAGGCTGTTATCAGCAAAGGATACACAATTGACTAACCCAGCATCAGAGGCCTAATAATTTTGACCTAGTAGTTTTTTAAGATTTTTTTGGAATCATTTCATTTCATGGCGCAAAGTAAAATGTGTATCAAAACGGGGGGATGTTTGAAGCGGCTGTGTTAAAACTTCTTGTACTGTAACTGGCGGCAAAATACTTACTAAAACAACCATTTCATACGTTAGGCTAATAATTTGGCATCCTTATCTGCTTATGTATATAGTCTATGTTGTTCATATGTAACTTTTTGTTTCTAATTTGTATGTACTGTCTTGTCTATATCTTGTTTTATAACACCACCTGTTAATGATGCCTTTTCTATTTTTTTTTTTTTCTCCTTTTTTTTTACTGCTTTCTTACTAACCAATGTAAATTTCCTGCAGGTGGTTGCTTTACCAGGCTTGTGGGGTGCAGTGTAATTTACCCCTGAGACAGAATTTTGGTAGATTCTGGTCAGGCAGTTGAAGGACAGGCTATGGTGATGTTTTGGCTATATTGATAATATTATTATTCTTTTCATCAGTTTGGAGTTTACATTGCATATCCAGGCAGGTAGATTAGCCCTGGTTTTTCCTCTGGATTCTCCAAATACTGTGGAGATTTTGAGGTGAATTCAGAGGTTTTGCCAGCAGTGTTCATGGGGCAATTAGTTGGATAATTAGGCATTTGGGAGATGGATGTTGGGGAGTGGTGGAGAACATGAAATATTCTGGAAGAAATCTGATGAGAAGCGGGAGATGGGTATTCTCATGAAAACTGCATGCTGTTGTTTCTAGTTACGCAGCCTCATTTTGGGGCAGCTGCCTCTAGTGAAACTTCAGGGTGAGTTCAAAGGTTAAGCTTTGAACGTAAAGTTATTACTGTTACACAGAAATTAAAAGGTGGAACTGGAGGGTGCAGATTAAGTCTGAATGAAAACCCAGGTATTTCAGGGGCAGCTCTCTGTTGTCATTGATCCTGATCGCTTCCGCTAATCTGTGTTTTTAATCCCTCAGTTTTGTAAGATGTGATCTGGAGGACATGTTTTTGTTACTCTTGGGCAGGTGGCCAAGGTACAGGTGGTCTGATGCTGAGCCACACTGTTGCAGAGGTGTACGACCGATAAGGCTGGGAGGCCGCACTCACACTCCAGTGTGGCTGAAGTTGTGTCTGTTGGTTTCTGAGGGCGCCTCCACCACAGAGGGTTTAGATCTGGGCTCTTTTTAAGTAGGCATAAAGGTAGAACCTTCAGCAGGAGGAGTATGGGAGTGATGCCGCAGCTGTGAGCTTCACATGGTATTTGAAGTATCACAGATACTAGTGATTACATTCTGATGTAGGGGAGATGGATTTTTCTTCAATGTGCTGCCTGTTCTGATATAAACTGGAGCTGAACCTTAGGTTGATTCAGAGAGGTGGCTAGGTAGTGACAGTCCACCACCTCCTGTTATAATATTTATCTTCTCCCACTGTTACAGAAACACCTGGCGGAATGCACAGTGTTCCCTGGTGTCTTCACTTCCTGTGCAGTTACATGTACTTATTTCACAGTGGGAGCAAACCTGAATCTGAACAGAGTGGGGGCCTTATTTGTAGCTATATAGAAGCTCTCTTTGGTTTTGAAACTTTCTGCACCTGACAGGCAGTGGGCTGATCCAGGCTGTGCTGTTTACGGCAGTGCTGTCAGATCGATGGGACCAGTACCTTGAGGTTGTCAGGTGCTGGGGAAGAAACGGATGCCATGGGGGGAACATTTGGCCCAGGTAATCTTTCAAGTTTTGTTCCAGTGCGCAGAGTTATTGGAGGAGCTGCTGGGGAACATATCCCACGTGGTCAGTCAGGACATGGGGATCTATGAAGGTATCTCGACTACATCTGGAAAACCCCTTCTTTTTGGTCTCATGTGAGAGAAAGGACCTTCGGTGCAAGTCACATTAAATAACTGGAAAACCTAATAATGACAGATGATTAAATAGCTCCTCTAGGCTGGATGATTGATTGTGCTGGTCCTTACCCATGTTCAGAATCTACGACAGAACCCTACACTGCAGCTCTGGAGTGAAACACAATCAGGCCTCACTGTGTACACCATGCTCAGGCCAGGGCACTGGAGGGTTTTTATCAGACCTAGAGTGTCTGTTAACAGAATGCTATGTTGGAGCTGGATCAGGACTGGGATGAAGGCTGCTGGTTGTTTGTTAGCAATAGGAAGTTGGCTCACAGGAAGCACTAGAGTTTAGCCTGAATGAGTGTCTTTGGGCGTACATTCAGGCTGGCTCTGTTTGCAATCTGAACCTCCTCAAGTCTCATTAGTCAGTCAGTGGTATTTAACCACGGCATCAGTTAATGTGTGGCTGGGCGGAGGGCTGCAAGCTGGCCTCACAGGTAAAAATAATCATTTTTATTACGGCTTTATCAGCTAGCACTTGCCAAGTTGGTTTAGGTGATCAGGTGCTTGTATCGCCCGCCACCAGTTTCCATTTCAGGCAAAACACTGTTTTGCACTAGGTCTCTGTTGGAACACTTGGGAAGTGCAAATGGGGCTTCGGCACCTTGCAGAGATACACGAAACCTCAAGCCGCAGGTAGTACAGTGGGAGTAGAGATTTTGAAGGTTTTGTTCATCTATCAACTTTTTTTTGTCTCTCTCTCTCTTCATGCACACTTTCATGCTGCATTCTTGGTTATTTGGTGTTATTATTCCCTTCGTTTTAATTCGTTATTTTACTTTCTAAGCCTGTGTGTTTCTTTTGCTTTTTGTCATGGCTCTAGAGACAGGTGCAGCACTTGTGGAACAGGAGTGTGCTGCATACCAGCCAGAAAGCCTGTGCTGTGGCAGATACTGTAGGAGAGGCGGTTGTCTAGAGGATGATGGGTGCTTTCTTGTCTGTCGTCAGGAATTGGAGAACAAAGATTTAATGCTCTTATTAATATATATCTGTGTTGTTCAATGATGTTCCAGCTTGTATACTTGGTAGAACAACGTTGACAAGATTGATAACCTGCTCTCCTCTTTTAAAGTTGATTCTCAGCTAATGAGGTTATGTTGATTGAATAGAAATTAAATCCAAGATTTAGTTTTTGTTTTAACTAAGTGACAGTAAGTGTTATTGTCTTTATAGTGTTTAGTCCCTCAGTTTGTAAAATGTGATCCGGACATGTTTTGTTACTCTTTGAGCAGGTGGCCAGAGTACAGGTAGTCTGATACTGAGCACACGTTATTTGCACGTGTCTGCTGCTTTGACAAATAAGGCACAGGAAGCACTCACTCCCACCTCAGTGTGGCTGAAGGTTATGTGTCTGTTAAGGTTTCTAGGGCATATCACAGGGTTTTAGATCTTGATCTTTTCCCAAGCCAGGCATAAAGGTGAAGACAGCTAGCAGAGGTATGGGGTGATGCACTGACTGAGCACCATGGTGTTTTTAGTATCAGATACTAATGATTACATTCTGATGTGGGGAGATACGTTTACAATGTGCTGCCTGTTCTAATTGCATAAACTGGAGCTGAACTGTGGGTTGATTAAGAGAGGTGGCCCCTAGGCGTGACAGTCCACCACCTCCTGTTACTCTTTATCTTCTCCACTGTACAGAAACACCTGGCGAGAATGCACAGTGTTTCCCTGGTGTCTTCACTTCCTGTGCAGTTACATATGCTATTCACAGTGGAAGCAAACCTAGATCTAGACAGGAGAGTGGGGCCTTATTTGTAGCTATACTTACGACTCTCTTTTTGGTTTGTTTTTGCACCTGACAGCAGGCAGTGGGCTGATCAGGCTGTGCTGTTTGACAGTCTGTCGGATGTTGAAGTGGGACCAGTACTGTGAAGGGTTATCAGGTGCTGGGGAAAAGCGGATGCTGCATGAGGAACATTTTTGGAGGTAATCTTTCTACCAAGTTTGTTCCAGTGTGAAGTTGTTGGAGGGCTACTAACAGAGGCTGTCCCGTGGTCAGTCAGGACACTGGGGATCTGTGAAAGTGTCACGGGCTACATCCCACACAGAGGCGCACTTCTTTAGTCATGAGAAAGGGACATGTCCCCAGGTACCGTCACATTGAAATAACAGGAAAGCCTAACCAGATGATTAAGCCGGCTCTCTGTTCTGGATAATTGATTTGTGTGGTCCCCTTACTGTGATGAAAGTCTGACTAGGAACTATCTGCAGCTCCAGGTGAAACACAGTCAGGCCTCAGCCATGCTCAGAGCCAAGGGCACTGGAAAGAAGGTTTGTCAGACCTACTGGGTGCTCTGTTCAGCCAGGAGTACTGGTGAGCTGGATCAGGACTGGGATGAAGGCTGCCTTGGACATTGTGTAGCCAGGAAGTTGTGCAGGAAAGCACTAGGTTTAGCCTGGACTGAGTGTCGTTTGGGCATACATTCCCAGGCTATTAACTCTGAAGCCAATCTGGAACCTCTCAAGTCTCATTGATCAGTCAGTGGTGGCTCTGGCATCAGTTATGCTTGGCTGGGCGGGGAGGGCTGACTCGCTCCTCACAGGTAAAAATAATCATTGTACAGCTAGCCAGCTCCCATAAGTTTGAGTTGGGTGATCAGGTACTTGCTAGCATATGACCGGTTTTCCATTCCAGAGCAAAACACTGTTTTGCACTAGATACTCTATTGGAACACTTAAGTGTAAATAGAACTCTTTGCCATGTGAATCTGTGAAAACCTCACTTCACTGGTGGAGGAAGCCCCAGTGAGGTAAGTTTTGAAGTTTTATTCATCTATCCTTGCTCTCTCACCTCTCTTCCCATGCCTGCCTCCTTGCATTCTTAGTTTATTTTTGCTGTGGCCCAGCTACGCCGTTTAGTCGAGTGTTTGCTTTCAGCCTGTATTTCTTTGCTTTTTGTCACTGGCCATGGCTCTAGAACCAGGTCATGACACTTGTGGCTGGGAGTGCTCACTGCATACTGTCAAGCCTGTGCTCGTGGCAGACTGGGATGTCTACGAGGGGTGATGGGGTGCTTTCTTCTATGCGTCCGGGAGTGGAGAACCTAAGTTGTCTACTCTTAGTAATATATATCTGTAGCATTTAAACGATCGACCAACTTGTATCTTGAGCAGAACACTGACGTGACAAGGTTGATAACACCTTGCTTTCTCCTCTTTTAAGTTGATTCTCAACTAATGGAGATTTGTGTTTGAGGACAGATAGAAATTAAATCTAGCAGAGTTAGTTTGTTTAACTGTTGACCGTGAAGTGTGTGTCTTTATAGTGTGCCGAATCAGTTGTGTCCTGATGGCATACATTTGGGATTCTGAAACAGGAAAGGTGTCTCTGATTGACGATCGTTACCTGGATACGGAGCCACACAGCTGGACCTGGTCTGCTCTGCAGCCCTGCGCACTCAATCAGGGCTTCCACACCTCTCCTGTGGACCAGTTATCTGTTCTTTGTTAATTGATTTACTCTCTTGCCCCTACACAAATATAGGCGCTCTTCTATTTTATCTACCCATTATGCTGTCTCCTTCTTGTCACAGTCTAACCCCAAGTCAGACTCTAGGTCAAGGTTGATGTGTACCGAGTATGCTTGCTGCAGTGACTTTTGAATAAGACCCTCCTGGCTGGTTTGTTTTATAGGCCAATTGCTAAAGAAGGTAAGGAAATAAAGGTTGGCAGAGAGTCTGCAGGTCTGCATTTCTTTTCATTTCATTTCAATTCTCTTTTAGTTTATTTAAATGAATGAATTACTTACATTCTCCATGACAGTACTTTTTGTTCCTGCGCTTAAGCCTGACTTACAGTAGATTAAATGTTCAGACAGATTTCTGTTGTTCATGGCTGCAGGACTTTTAAGCTCGGGTGAAAATGTCATTTATACATTTATTAAATAATCTAACTAGAATACTCTGAAATATCTTTATAAATGTTAGGTTTTGCAACCACATCTAATAAGTTCGTGTTTTTTAACAGTTTATCCCACATGGCATGAACTGGCACTGGGTGGTCGAATTGTTGTCCTTTTACAGTCAGCTGTGGGTCCCACAGTGAGATGCTGATGTGTCCAGGTCCGTGCTCTCTCTGCTGGAGGGGTATCAGGGCTAGACTGGATTACAGTTCCCCAGACTACCGCTGAGGGGAGCTACACAGGACTTGGTTTGGGCTACAGAATCGGCATGCTGGGTGTCACTTTTCTAACAACATCACAAACTGGGGCCGAGTTTGCAGGACTGAAGTAAAGTGAAGTTTTAGAGGAAAAGGAAAGGAGTTTTCTAGGTAGAGCACAGGTGAGTGTATCTCCTCACAACAGCTTCCCGCCTCAGTGGCTCATTTGTGTGTGTGTGGGACTTTTGCATAGATTAAAACCATTCTCTAAGGCAGTTCAGGTTAGGTGTCAGAAACGAGGACTGCGGTATCTTTGCCAGAGTAAACAGAGCCGGACCCAGAGCTTTGCCGAATATTGGCTCTTCCGTTTCTCGTTACCTAGGCTCTGGAACCGTGTATGGGTTTAATCCCCAAAACTACGGCTTCCTCTGGCGGCCTCACCTCTGCGGACTGACATTAGCACAAACCTGACCCTGTTCTTGTTGTATAGGGCTTTTAAAAGGTTTCTAGACTTTTGTGTCGATGTTGTGTTTTCTCGTCTAAAAGCGAGAAGACAGAACAAGTCTATTGAAACTTATTTGTACTCCTGTTTGCTGCTGCTTCCTCCTCCACGGCCTGGCTGCTGAGGCACACACACACACAACCCAGGCAAACCAGGCAAACAACCCCGTCATTTTCCCACCTCCTCTGACTCTGGAACTCTGTGTCCTTTTAGTTTGCCCACGGTTTTCTGAGTCTCTCTTCTGTCGCCTCCATGGTTGTGTGTGTGTATGCTAACTACGTGCGTTAATGAAGGAAGAAGTGCATGCTCAGCGTTTTTATTACTGCAGCCTTTGCGAAGCGTGATTATCAGCTTTAAGTGTTTAAAACTCACATTTCTGTTCAGTGAAAGGAAATTTGCAGGCTGGTGCAACTATATGTCTTTTTATCATGAAGAACATCATGTAGAAGGCAAACTGCTTTTAGCAGCATTTGTTCCCATACAGGAGTCTGGTAGTGTTCAGTGTGCGATTGTTGCTCTGTGTGTCGTTAAACTGTCAAAATGTCAACTATTCTCTCAAGGCATTTGAAACATATGTCAGTTATTGGGAAGTGGTCGAGGCGGGGATGTTAAAACCCACAGGAGTAAAGGTCAAACTGAATCTTATTGGTGGATCCTTTCATAAACACAAACCTTGTTTACACGAGATGGTATATACTGACATTTGAGTTGCTTTTCCCCACTGCACCCTGCTAGGCTTATTCTTGGTTTGGGGTTTTCCATTGGGTGTGCTTTTGGTACCAAGGTACTTTTTACTTGGCGGGGTTCTAAGCAGGCTGAGTGGCGTCAGGGATTTTGCAGGCCTGATTGTGGGGAGGACACCCCACTGGGATGGTCAGCGGGAAGCGACTCCTTCACAAAAATCAAACCACTTATTTTTGGGCACAGCATTGACGGTATTGAAGCAGTGCAGCCTAGGCCAATCCAATAAGGTTTGGGCTGCGCTTGCTTTGCGCCGTAGTTGGTGGTACTCAGTTGTAATGGAAAGACAGAGACCGAGGAGGTGAGTAAATTCCGTCAGTCCAGGCTGAATAGTGCTAAAACTAGGATGGAAAGCGGCATAAGAGGACCCCTGATCATTGTGTATTCCACACACAGGCCACGATAAGGTGGTGTGATGGAGCCCTGGTGGCGTAGCGGTCCAGATCAGAGGTGTGATAAAACAGGTGAGTAGGAGGTATGAGAAAGACAGCATAACTTGCGGTTCGCAAACCCAAAACAAAACATTACCAATAATATGACGTAGTGGTATCGTCTAGGTAGCTAATTAAAGTGGTAGTGAGCTGGAAGCGGTAGTAATTTCTAATTATATCAGCCGGTGTGGGTCGATTTGTGAGGAACCATGGAGCACATCATCACGAGATTAGAGACACTGGCTCAGAATATTACTGCAGAAACGGCTGAAGAGGAGACAATCAATATTTGGGAGCTGGCCTGGTGGTTACAAAGTAGTCACAGCCTGGATAACCGTGCATGGACTTGGTTTTTTGCATCCATACACAGGATGAAAATATCTAATTTTGGCGATATTATACAGGTGAAAGAGGCAGTCCGGTTTCCCCATTTCATGTAAGGGACGCCTTCTAATTAGAGATAACCAAGTTCTTGATGGAGCTGGGCCGGGGCAATGCTGTCTAATGCTATCGTGCATCTATTTCTGGCGTGTTGGACCAAGTCTAATAGCAGTTTTATCCACGGGTTCAGCCGTGTGCAAGGGATTTGCTTGTATCATCCAGAGTCTTAATGGTATGCCTGAGTTTGGCTAGCTGATTGGATTCTTTAGGCATGCATTGACCCAGATGAAAGGCTGTCAATACTTATAACAATGGAATTTATGGGTGATGCTGCAGTAATCAATACTGAGGGTAGCAAGGTGAAGAACTAGTCCAGGGGCGGCAGCGGAACTCCATGTCTAACACATGTACGCCAGAAGATTATTCATTAACAGCCACTGGGCAAACCTATCAGATAGATGGAACTTACGATATCAGTTTGGTGGTTCCTTTAATGCCCGTAAAATGCTCCCAGTCTCTATAAAGGGATGTGAAGTGGTCAGTATTATCAAAAGCAGCACTGAAATCTAAGACAAGTTGTCACGGTAGAGACAGAAGGTTGTTTAGCAACTTTACAAGTGCTGTCTCTGCTTGTAGGCCACGGCTGGAAGTCTGACTGAAAAGCAGATAAACTATTACCTTGTAGAGAGTCACAGTGGCTGTTTTTGGCTGCTCTCCCGGGATCTTAGAAAGGAGGTTAGATGGAGGTCTTGGTTGGATGTGTATCTGGATCAGGAGTGGGCTTTAGAAAGGTTTGATTTACACAAAGCTGCTTTGTCGACTGTGGCACAACCTGTCCTAGGGACTGGTTAACCTTATCCCCAATGCTACCGGAATTAAAGGGCAGGCCCTTGGCGGCTGAGATTTGGGATGGGGTCTAGAGACAGGTTGAAGGTTTAGATGCCAGAATGGTTGATGTGACTGGTGGAGGTCGGTGGGAAGAAAAATAGTCAAGTTAGGTTTAGCAGCTGATTCTGAGGATCCTGTGTTGTGACATAAATCAGTGCTGGTTGAGGGCAGGATATGATGAATTTTGTCTCTAATAATAAAAAGTTGCAATTAGAAAAATTCTAGGAAAATCATCACTGCTATTTCACAGTCTTTGAAAAGAAACCAGAGACTATTCTTATTTATCTCTCTGTGTAAATAATGGGTGCCTCTTGCATTTATATATATATCTATATCTCTTATATCTTTTTGCACTAAGACTTGAGCTCTTATAGGCTAAGTAGGATTCTCAGTTTGGTACATTCTCAAGCCCTCGTGATAGCTTGTTTCAGTGTCTGAGTTTGAGAATTGAACCATAGACTTACCTCTTTAGCTGTGTTTCATTTTTAGGGGCAATAGGTCTAGAGATGCGTGAGTAGACCTGCAACACTGTCTTAAAGATGATCAGAGTTGGGAGAGAGAAAAGTAACTTCAGTATTAAATTGAGATAAGGCGTTAGTTTCGGTTGGAGGAATCATTTCCTTAGATTTAGCTTCTGTACTATCAGAAGATTTATAGTTAGGACTTTGGATGGATACATAATCCCTTAATATTAATTAAGTGGTCGCTCCACCGCTATGCCCTTTGAGAAGTTGATGATATCCTAAGTCAATGCTTCAGTCTCCCGTCTTTGAAACAAATGCTCTTCCCCTATCTCTAAAATTTTGTATATTAAGTGTAAGGATTACATTTACTTAAAGTCAGTGATGTACAGTGCTGTGGTGCCCCTTACAGGTTCTTCTGTTTTTTTTTTTTTCTTTTTATCACATGTACATGCTCAGATCATCAAACTAATTTTAATATCAAGAGTGAGTGAGTGAGTTTTAAAATGATGATTTCATTTATTTAGGGAAAAAAGCTATCAAACAGCTTGGCTAGATCTTTCACATACGCTGTGGAGGGAATTTTTTGACCCCTCTTCTTTGCCGGAATTGTTTAAATTCAGCGCATTGAAGTTTTGAGCATGAGCAGCCTGTTACAGCATCACTGTGGATTTGTCGTCAATGACAGCAAGCAACAGGAACAGATAACCAATAGCCTTGGTGACAAATGATTCAGACGATATATTTCCTCTTAGCGTTTTCGAGAGAGTCTCTGGGCACTGTCAAAGGCTCCTGGAACCTTAAAATACACACTGTGCCTTCATGAGACCATCACTGGCCAGATTAGCAGAAAATACAATGAGGCGACTACTGGCTCTAACAAGGGCAGTGGAGGCCAATAAAGTAGCAATAACCAGAAGCGCATCAGTTTTATCACTGTCACCTGCCGTTACATGGGCGGTGACCAGAACATTTCGTTCTGCTCAGACACGCACAGCAGGGAGATAAAGGACACACTGCTGAGAACATCATTGCTAGTCTGAGGTCGTTGTTGATGAGTGGGCTTGGGAGTAAAAGTCAGTGCATCTAGCACACTACATCAGAAAAACAGGACTTGCCAACTGACAACACCTATTGTTTTAGTTTGGCTGGAGGCATGTCTGCTGATGACATGTCTACAACTAATTGACAAATTGGCCGGTGTCGACATCAAAAGTAATCAAATGCCCATCCTTATATACTGTATGTATATATGCCATATACACGCTTACACGCATGGCATATCTGTTTTTACACCTGTTATGCGAAATGGTTTCAGGTTTGATGGGCTGCACTACACAAGCAGTTTTCCCCAACTGCACCTGGTTAGTTTTAAAACAAATTTATGGGATAGCTCAGTCCATACAGTTAACGTGTTGTCTTCAGGAATATCATTGGCGGCTAGGCTCACTGCTCATGCCTGCTTAACTCTTAGCATGACCAGCCGCCATACCGAAGCCCGAAGATATCCATATCTTTTTACAGTATGTCTGTGTACTGTAACAAAAAAACCTGCTGTTAAATATGACATAGGCTTTTTAACTTTTTGCTGCATTCACAGGGTCGTCATAGATAAGCTGTTATCATTTTAGGGTTATCAAGTAGAACCAGTTTTAAAATAGTTTGTTGTCATTCTGTAACTACATAGGTTTCTACCAGTGATATTGTGGTGGCTTTATAGCCATTTACCAACCTTCTCTGCTCTTTTGTAGAGTGTGTTGCACAAGCTTTTTTTTTTTAAAGAAACAAACTTTTAATGCCAGGCGTTGAGGTATGAGGATGGTGCCAGTATAGACTGGAAGCATCTAGTTTACTTAGATGCATTGTAACCCCAAATTAGCGACTCCCTGCCTTGAGAGAACTTTGGGCCTGCTTTCATCAGAGCCATGCACGCATCTACACACAACACATACACTGAACACAGCAGCTGCCAGGTTTACATTTCTTTGTTTCTCTCTCCTCTCACAAAGACTGGAATTTCAGTTTGGTTGGTGATGCTCAGTAGAAGCTGTGTGACAGTGGGAGAAATGGCAGCGTGAGGGGACAGTATGATAGCATACCTAATGGATGTTTGGACTGTGCTGGCATTTGGCCGACAATAATCAATGAGTCATAGCCTGCATAGAACAGCTGTAGAGAGCATGCCAAAGTACTGTTTTACAGAATTGAATTATTCTTAAATATGAAAGTTCTGAATGAAAGTGACGATACAGTTTGGTGGGTAGCAGAAACGAGACGAACTACCAGGTTGTATAGAAAAGCTGAGGTTGTGATCTTGTTTTCCACCACAGCATAGAGCTGTGTCAGAGAATTATTTCATTATTTAAAGGTACATCATTGTTGAAGCCTGTGTAAACGTCCATCTAAACTCAACCTTTGCAAAAGGAGGAACTGGAAGAAGGTGCAGAGATAACTCATCCTCCCTTCAGCCATCAATATTCTTCACCTCTGGGGACTGACTAGTGGAAGTTTAAGCCCCACAGACATGGAGGAGCATTTTAATGTGTAATATGACATTGTATGCTTATTTTTACTGTCACTGTATCTGTTATATGATGGCTGGTTTTGAAGAAAACTCAAGTCATGATGTTTCCCCTAATAATATGTGTGTCTTGGCAGGGCAGCCCGCCACCAACAGGACCCCACCCTCCGAAAAACAAGAAAAAATGTAAAATGAAAAGATAATTTGTATTCGCGTCTCTCTCTCTCCACTTCCCTGTTTCACGTGCGTCTTCTCTGCATATGCTTCTGCACACAGGGTGAAAGCCCCAAAGTAGATGGGTTGACAACATGAATTAAGTGCAGAAGAAGCCCCAAAACCAAGTAGCAATAAGTGAGTATCATAGATGGACAGGCGTCGACCCAAACGTCCGAAAGTCAGACCGTTATTAGCATTTTTACAGCGCGCTACCAACTGTGGCTTTGCTGGTAGGAGGAGGCTAGTCTAGTCCTCTCCTCCGACATCCATGTGTAACATAATACTCTTCTTCCCCCAACCCCCCTACCCCATCAAACCCTTCCCGACAGTCATTCAAGGGGAGACACTGTCATAATTCAAGTTGCTGTAGTAGTGGTGATTTATGGTGATTTATTAGTATTCCAAATACGGTGAGTCTGCTAACCTAGTAGTCTGAGACAACCTTTACACCTGACAAGTGTATTTCAAAATTATCAAGTCCTTACTAATCAAGATGTATTTTACCCTCACTGGACCTTGAGGGTAGCCTTAGAAACTTGGATATCTGTGACTGATGTTTCAAACAACAAGGCGAAAGCAAATCTAGTGACTTTCTGGACAAACCATAGATAATTCCTCTAGAGAATCACCAGATTTCCACAATGGAGGACATTCAGAGGGTCCCATTCTTCTATTCTATTCAACACAGGTGATTTTATCACATCAGGGTGTAAGTGTACTAGAGACAAACTGTGTACTTTTATACAAATGATGGATAACGGTATCTGATTGGTTTAATGATGAATCTGCTCAAAGGAAGAGTGAATTTGAAAGCGCTGACTCTCTCTCTCACACACACATACACAGAGAAACATTGCTTGGCTGCTGATGCTCCACGACAGTATGTGAGTTTACTTTGGGAGAAATAGAGGCTAGAGACGGTACAGTGGAAAGCATGATATGTTGGGGGTAGCTGCTATTTCCAGTTAAAAACCATGTTGGATTATAACTGGTGGGAATTGAAGGCAGGCGTCCAGTGAACTGATATTGCACATGGGTATATATAACACCGTTGTAGATGTGAGACAATTGGTTACTTTTCCCATGGATGATGGCATCACTGTTGATCTGTTTGTACCTGGCATCCATCTATTCAAGTTTGCCGGGCCTTAAATAGGGACTTTTGGAGCTCTGCTGGCCTATTTTGGTTGAAACTCGGGCTGCATTTTTAGTCTGGACAGGCGAGAAACAGAGACTTTTGGAAATGATGGCACAGACACCAGCGTTCACTTCTGATTGGTTGGTGTCAAGCTTATCATGTGACCCATTTTCTGGGGAGAACAGACAAACAGCGTCAGCTCGGCAAAACAAATTAACAAACAACAAACTCAAAGTTTATTAGAGCAGGAACCTGAAATACAGCCCAGGTTGTTTTGATGTTTGCATACATGTATAGGCATTGACATCCCCTCTGAAACTGGTCTGCAAGTGGTCTAACTAAAGCCAATCAAATCTTTATCTCTATGTTCATCATTAGGAGGGTGCTTTGAGCTGTGCTTATTACAGTAGCGTAAGCTATTATGTACATATTTTGTTGCTGTTGTATATAAAGCTGGAGGTTTATGTTTTCAGCATGGTCGAAAAACGAAACAAATGGAAATTCTATCATATCTTACTTTCTTACAAACCAACATGAGTCATAATAGTGAATATGCTCATCACCATCACATCGAAACTACAATCGTAGGTTTATCGCTAATTAATAACATTGGATTGTCGGAAAAAGCTACTTGAGACATGCGATTGCATCACCTTATTGTATATAAGGCTCTGGCCACAACGAACTGGTCAGAGGCCGTGACGGCTCCTTTCCATTGCCGGCACCACCACCACACCTGATGTGGGACCTACTATTATTGTGATCCTCCTCGTGCCTCCTCAGCATAGCTCCTGACCTGTTGGGGCTTGGACATGGAGGCCGTCAGGGGTGTCCTGTGGTGTCTGGCACTGGGACATTGGCATGAATCCTTTGGGATCACAATAGGTTCGCAAGGATGGGGCCTCCATGGATCCCACTTTTCTGGATCATCCCTGAATGCTGGGTCAGATTGGGATCTACCAGGGAGTCGGAGGCCAGGTCAACACCTTGGGCTCTTTAGCCGTGTTCCTGGAGACATTTCTTAGCAGGGTTTGTGGTGTAGTAGAGACATTATCCTGCTGGGGGGAGGTGCTGACCTTGGGATTGCTGTTTGCCATTCCCAGAGTGTCTTGGTCTAGGAAACAATGTTTAGGTGGGCGTTACATATCAGTAACATCCAGATGAATGAAAGTTAGGTTTCCCAGCAGAATATTGTGGCTATAATGAAATGATCAATGTTATTCACTTCATCTGTCAGTGGTTTCATGTTATGGTTGATCAGTGTATGTATCACAGCCTTTGTTTCTGTACTTCAGCTTTGTGTCATTTGAAATTTTTGATTCTAATGTTGATGTGGTATCTGCAATTCAGTAGTCACACCTTACCCTGTTTTTTATCAAAAAAAATTTCATTGAAGCCAACATTCTCAGTTGTCTCAACTAGCAGCCATAAAGAAGTGCAGTGACGAGGGTGTGAAACCTAATTGGCTCTGCAACTAGGTATTACACCCAGGTTGCTACAGTGCCGTGCAAATTCTCAGTTTGCTTTACTAAGTTTTCTGAAACGGCTCACATTCTGAAGGCACATTTAAGGATGCTTGCAATGTTGAAGAGAGAATTCTCTAGCTGAAAGGGCTCCAAGTGTCTGATCAAGAAGGTCAAGGTTTGAATTAGGTCCTGTGTTGATGTACGTATTACTTTTCAAGCTTATGTGAGCAGGCAGCTGCTTGAGCCTTGTGAAAGAGCATGTGTGTCAGGTGTGCATGTGTAGAAAATAAATGTAGGACCTCCTGTTTTAGTCCTCATTTCCCCAGCTCCACCATGCGCCCCGTGAGGCTAAGATAGCAGTTCTTAACCCTGTTAACTTCCTTCTACAACATCCTGTAACCTCAGGTAGGCCAATTAACCTAATCTACACCAGCCTGCAGTAATGGATGCAAAGTTTGTGTGTTTGTGTAGAGGGTTGAATGGTGGTCAGACTAGTTAGCATTTCTCAGCTACTGAACTCATATAAAATACTGGAGGACACAACAGTCAAATAGTCACTGATGCAGTGTGTGTTGAAATGTTGGTCACTTGCAGTCACTTATCAGTAAAAACTAAAGTGAATCATGTGTTCTAGTATTTTACATGGGTTCAGACTACTGAGAAGTGATCCACTGAACTGTTTTCAGTTTTCTGTCCATATTCTGAGAACACTAACCTCTGTTTGTGGAGTGGCTGAAAATGCAAGAGGTTCCCACTATACTGGTTTAGCATTTGTTTGCCTTTCACTCATTATTGATTGTAGGAGAAGCAGGTTTACAATAGGACACTGTAGGTGTATTGATTTTTTTCATCTGCTCTAGGCAAACATACAGAACAGACTGCAAATAATGGAATTATGTAAAATGTTGTATGACCAGTGATTAAGACACCTTGAAAGACCTTAAAGAGTCCAGATTCATGTCAAAGTCTCAACAATCAAAATCAAGCTAATTCAGATATTCATGTATGCAGAAGAGCTCCCAGATGTGACTGTTCTGAAAGCACAGCATCATAATGCAGTGCAGTACAACAGGCAAAAATGAGTTACAGCCATGGTCCTCTGTTACTGTGACTGTTTCTGTGTTTTAGGTCTGCTCAAATAATTTAATTTCACAAAACTATTAAATGACTTGTTGGCGCAAGCTTTTGTGGAACATGCTCAAACCATAGCCCAACCCCCTCCCCCACCTCTAATCCAAGTTACACACTGGGTGTACATGCCAGCCCTGTGAATCTCTGTATTCTTAGACACCTCCCTGTGGACCTGTTCAACAGAAAGTGACACTGATGAAAAGCACTAACACACCTTCAGATTTATGATGCAAACACAGCTGTAACTTTGTGTAGATGTATGCAGCTTAACTGATTGGAAATATGTGACAGTGTGAATGCCACTGAATGTGTACATTATTTATTCTAATGCTCACTAAAGTGATCAAAGTAAGTTCAGTTTGATAAAGGCCAGGCTTTCATTTAGTTGTGTGGCTAAATAAAATGTGGCTGCCTTCTGAGAGTCTTTTACTGCATCTAAATCAATCAAAACAGGGTTTTCTGTACTCTAAGAACAATAATAGTAGAAATAGGACTAGAAGGCAAATTTAGTTTCTTCTTACTGAGGCTAACTTTGTAAGGTGACTTTCACAGTTTATTAGTCTTACACAAGATAATACTGAGGATTAACTGGGATTTGTTGTGGCAGGTGGATTGGATCAGATTACCACTGCCTCAGTGGATGAGTTGTTACACTTTTTTTAGCTGCCTCACAGTAGGGGTGTAAATCACAAGTCTCATCACAATACAATATTATATCGATTTAGTGGACAACGATTCGATGTTTGCTGATATCACAAACTGCTACGATATGATTTTGATTTGATTCAACTCAGGAGCCAGTGTTAGTTGAGCCGTCCTTTCTCCAAAATCCAAAATGTTTCCAGTCCGCTGATTTATTCTCCGGGACAGAGGCAACATCTTCACTGACTTTTTCTAGCCACTTGCCATGGTGCCACACGCTTTTTGTTTGTATGTGTGCCTGTTCAGGAGGAGAAAGATGTGCTGGAGAATTTCAAAATAAAGGCTCATCTTACAAATTTTTATATTGCGACAGACTGCGATGTTATACGTTATGTTAGTGTTGGGTTAGTGAAGAAACGCTGTTTAGACTGATAAGTTGAAGTAACAGCTCAGACACAGTGAAGCCTGTCTGTCATGTCAGCTGCTTGTAATTGACTGGGAGCCGGGTATGGAGACAGTCTTTGTGTCTTTCCACAGAAAAAGGAGCTTGAAGTGAGTTGATGTACGTAGTTTTTATTATTTTTGTCTGTGTCGGCTACACAGTAGCCCACAGCAGCCTGTGTTATTGCACTTAATAAAAGTTGTGACGAAATCAGCTGACGTATCCGCACTTCCTTGGTGAAGGACGTTACAAAACATATGATGACTGATGTTTTCATTTTGGATCAATGCTATGAAATCGTTGGTCACTGAATCGATGTATCGATGTAGATCGATGTATTGGTACACCCCTACTTCACAGTTCACACACAGAGCACTGCAGGAGCAACAGAGCGACAGGCTGTAAACTTTACAACCACATCTTGACTTAAAATGACCAAACCACAAAACTAACTGTGGAGTTAGATAGTTGATGAAAACGGAGGGCAGAGCGTCACCAGTGCAGTGTTGCCTTTATATACATTTTATAGCGGCGGCCCACTGCGGGACAGTTAACTGCTGCATTATTATAAATTTACAAAATACTTGGTTAAGCCAAAAGGGAGAGAGAGAAAGAAAGAAGAGACAAAAGAGAGCAAATGGTAGAATCAACTAGCTAAGGTTAAGCGAGATTTGTATTTGTATTTTGTATTTTCTATTGGCACAAATCAAACTGAGTTTTTATCAGCTGTGTCTGTCTCTACCGGCTCTCTATACCTGTCAGTCCGCTGTCATTCGGGTCTGTGTCCGTTGGGGCGTCATCTTCAATAATGCTGTTGCTTGAGCTTTCGTTAACATTTTATGTAATGGTAGTAATGTAATGGTAGTTTTTGATTAATGAATGATATAGAATAATGAGATAAGATATAATAATGCCTGATAGTCCATAGTGTGGCTGAAGTTTAGACGTGATCTCTAGATTGCAGTATGTTTCCATGACAGATATTGAATTAATTCTGAACTTGCATTATTTTAGATTTCACACGAGTAAAAAATAGGGATGCCAGTTCCCAGTTACGACCAGAATGTGCTATGATTTATGACACAAGACTGTGTAGCCTCACAGAGAGGGGGAAAGAGGGGGACGTCACTGATTTGGGTCTGTGGATCTGTAAGAGTCCAGTCTCTGTTGATAATCATAGTTTTCTCCAAGTAACAGATAAATACCCAATGTAGATACGAAGTCTTGTTGTGCAAATGGAACAAATTTTTTTTTGGAGTTTATTGCTATGTTCGCCTTGTGTCCAGTGGAGCTGATGTAACAACACATGTAACATCCCAGGCCAGCAGCCCTTATATTCATGACAGTACAAGGGCCCAAAAGCTGCTTGCAGTTTGACTTCCATGTATGTTTTAACTTGTTACCCTCTCTGTCTCTGTCCATTTATCTTTGCTTTCTTGAGTTCCACAGTCACAGGTGTCTTGGTGGGGTGATGGATGTGTTTAGGTCTGAACACTGTTTCTTCTCACTGCTGTCTGTTTGTGTTGTGTAGGGATGAAGTTCCCTGTTGATTTCCTGGCTGATGTTAGCCAGGCAGAGCTGGAACAGTCAGCCCACAGCTACGTGAACAACCTCCTCTACAGTAGCCCTGATTCTCCTGAGCACCTCATCCTCTCTGACTCCACCCAGGTAAAACACAACACAGGCTGCACATCTTCGGTGACCAAAGGCCTGTGAAGGCCTACGAAGCAGGATTTGCGGTTAGCGAGGTAACTTCAGGTTTAACTCTGGGATTTCCATTTTACCACGGTGGTTCACTTCTTATCGGGGTAAATCTCCATGGTAACTGATGCTGAACGGCTAACCTGCTCCGGGGCAGGTTAACTTCAGAAGATCAGATCAAAACCTGTCACACTACTGACCAATCAGATCACTGGAAAACTGGCATCATCATCGCAACAGGATCCTGACAGGGACAGAGTTTACAATAAAGTGAGAGATAATAAAGATCAATAGATATTTTTATAGATCTGTGGAATCGTTTTGTTCCAGTCTTTCCATATGTCCACAACAGAGCTTCTAACAAACAGAGAGAGAGTTTATCACACTAAATCATCACAGACTGACTGTTCTATCTTTTTTTTACTTTACTAACCGAAGTGACATGCAGCTATCAGCCTTACTTCTCATATAATATTTGGTTACCTTGCTCATCGTTGCTCACGCTGCTTTTAACTTAACTTTAACTCTGCCTCTTTCAAAGAGGTGTTGACTTAACAAAAAGTTATCCTGGGTATGTTGAACGTACTTCGTAGTACAGGCCCCAGGGCTGCCCGAGCTCCTGTATGTTGTCTTTCCATCATTTATGAGCCTTCAAATTAAGCCAGAAAAATGTTTCTTAATGTGTCTTAAAAACAGTGTCTCAGAATCTTGTATTTGTGGATATACTTCCATATACTTATCAGTCAAAAATGGATTATACTATAGAGCAGTATGGACCTGTTGTTTCAAAAGTAGCAGAGTAGCTGCTTGTGACCAAGCATTTGCATTTCACCAGAAACAACACCTAAACTGGCACACTTTTGCAGTGGCTGAACAGCTGGTTTGTGATCTTTACTGCTGTGCAATGCCCAGGCTCGATGGCTGACAGTCAAATTTTAAAGTCAGGTCAGGTCTATATTAATTAGATTGTAATATTTGAGTTTAAAATCAAGCCTTTTTGTCTTACAGGTTGTGTTTAGTGTAGCCAAAGGGAAGCATTTTACAAGTAGTTAACACTACTGCAACAAGACTAATTTACATCATGTTTATCCTCTTTGTAGACCTCTGTAAAATACATCAGGATAAGTGCTCATTTATTGCACATTATGGATATCAGTAAATGCACCATTACCTTGAAAACATACTGTATATTAACACAGGTTTTGTGGTTTTGTGATAGGCTGAGTAAATCAACCCAGTGTGTCTGTAACAGAACTCAAACAAATAATAATGATAATAATAATAATACTAACAATAATAATAATGATAATAATGCAAATATCTCTGCAAAAATCTACAAAATAAAACCATTTGTTTTATCATGTTTCTGGTGGATAATGACAAATTAATCAGTAAGAGGGCAGAATGATTTTGTAAGAGTCAACACGTTCATGAGTATTTAGGTTTATAAGACAGAATAATGCATGAACATGAATATCCTGGGGCTGTACAAGTCAGTAAAAGTCACAAAAATCTGTTTGTTTACATAGGCTTAGAAAGAGATTTTTTAGAAACATATAGACAAACATGTAGAAGACAGACACAAAAAAATGTTTGTATGATACCTGTTGCTGTTAGGTGTAGGGCAAATCTTTACACAGTTCAATTCAATTTATATAGCGCCAAATCACAACACAAGATCTCAAGGCACTTTTCATGTGGAGCAGGTCTAGACCATACTGTTTTGTTTTTTCAACAATTCACACTGGGGGGAACTGTCACAGTTTAGGGGGTGAGGACACAGAGATGAGGGCCCAAGTGCAGAACAAAATTTTTATTAAACAAAAACCTAACCAACAAAAACTCACTGGCGAAAGGCGCAAGAAAAAGTCCAAGAAAACAAATCCAAAGGAACACTGGGGAACACGGAAGAACATGGGAGAACACTGGAAACACAAGACACAAAGCCGAACACCAAAATGCATCCGCAGGACATGACAATACTCTGACAAAGGACTGGGGAAACACAGGACCATATATACACACAGTGGGATAATTACCAATGGGAAGAACATGGGAGAACACCGGAAACACAAGACACAAAGCCGAACACCAAAATGCATCCGCAGGACATGACAATACTCTGACAAAGGACTGGGGAAACACAGGACCATATATACACACAGTGGGATAATTACCAATGAGACACAGGTGGGGCTAAAAAAGGAGGGAAAAACCAGACAAAGACCAGAAGTAAAAACACCAAAGACCAGACAGGACAAGAGACTTCAAAATAAAACAGGAAGCACAAGGACACCAGAGACACAAGGGAAAAGGATACCAAAATAACAAATCTAAACACTAGAAACACAAGATAGATAAAATACAACTTAACAGAAACCGGGAAACTAAGGTCACACTGAAGGCGGGCCGTGACAGGAACGCAATAAAAGCAACAGTTGTGTAACATGATGCTGATTCTTGTTATACTGTGTGGAGATAAAATAACAATACAGTACATTAAAACACATAACCCTCTTCCTCCTCTCTGCTAGAATGTAAGCAAAACAGATTATTCTGATCAATATTAATAATACATCTTAAATTAATACTAATATGGCCCTTGGATGCTGTATGAGAAACCAAAATCAGTAACTCATTAGGTAACTCATTAAGTAAACTTTATTTATATAACACCTTTCAAGAACAAAAGTCACAAAGTGCTTCACAGCATAAAATAAATAAATGAAAACACAGTAAATAAAACAATTAAAACAACAGCAGCCTTTTGGACCGTTTGTAGGCGATCCAGGGATGTTTTGTTCAGAGGGATAAGGAATTGCAATAATCAAGTCGTGATGAAATAAAAGCATGTATAATCATCTCCATTTCAGACTGAGATACCTTATATTTAAGGCAGGCGATGTTCCGTAAATGATAAAAACAAGATCGTACGAGACAGCCAACATGTTTATCAAGACTGAGCGCCCCATCAAATGTAACACCAAGATTTCTGACATTTGGGAGAACCGAAGATGAAATGGGTCCTAGATTGTCAGTCACCATGGGAACAATGTTGTCAGGGGCACAGATAAGAACTTCGGCCTTTTGTGTATTTAGCGACTGGTAGTTCGCCGCCACCCAGTTCTTTATAACACTGATTCAGTCCTGTCCTGAAGGACAGATAATTTGGCTACATTGTGAGACTTGAATGACATGTACAACTGGCTATTATCTGTGTAGCAATGATATGAGATGTCTTCAAAAGTACTCAGGATGTGTCCATGTGGAAGCATATATAAAGCAAACAATAGATATCCCAGGACAGAACCTTGGGGCATACCACAGAATAGAACAGCAGAAGAGGACACAAAATTAGGGGCAGCAACTGAAAAACTCCTGTGAGAGAGATAGGAAGACAACCACTCCAGCGCTGAACCAGAGATGCCCACTCACATTCTAAGTCTCTCAATCAGGATACCATGATCAACCGTGTCCAAAGCAGCAGAAAGATCCAACAGTAAAAGAACAGAGAATTCACCTGCTTCTCTAAACATTAAAATATCATTTGAGACTCTAAGAAGAGTCCTTTCAGTAGAATGCAGCTGACAGAAACCAGATTGAAACTTATCAAGAATGTTATGTGCAGCTAAAACTTCTGTAAGCTGGTTGGCCACCACCTTTTCTAAAATTTTAGAAATGAAAGGCAATTTTGAAATTGGAAGTTCTGGGGAAGGGAAGGGTCAGCGCTGGGCTTTTTTAGAAGAGAGTGAATAACAGGCTGTTTAAAATATGAAGGGACGCAACCAGAAATCAGAGAGTTATTAATTATCATATGAACACATGGCCCAATAGTGTGAATGACTTTTTTAAACGGTGAGGTTGGCACAATGTCAAGTGGGCAGGAGGAGTTTTTCATCTTTTAAACCAAACTGATGAGAGCATTCAGAGAAATCGGTGTAAAGACTGACAGCTAGTTAAAGCATGGGGCAGGAGAGGAAGGAGAGGGGCTGATATTTGCTCTGATATGATGGATTTTACTGACAAAGAATGACAGAAAGTTTTCACACACTTCGTTTGAGAGAATATTTGGCGTGGGAGATACATGAGTGACAATATTTCTGATGGTGTCAAATAATACTTTTGGATTCCGTCTACTGTTACAAATTAAATTTGAGAAATACGTAGCTCTCGTATCTTTCGCCATGTTATTAAAGGACTGTAAAAGCTCTTTTAAGTGAAGAAGGTGGACCTGGAGCTTTGTAGATTTCCACAGATGTGCAACTTTCCGACAGCTTTGCTTGAAACAGCGAATGTTGTCATTCACATCTAGGGTGAGGAGAAAGGCAAAGGGGTATTTCTGGTTTTAACAGGAGCCTAAGGCAGATAAACAATGATGATTAAAGGAATGAACCAAGCTGTTTACATCATTGCTTGGGATAAGAGCATCTTTGAGATTAAAAGCGGCTGAAAATGTATCTGTAGACAGATGATTAAAAATGCGAGAGGTTATTACATGATGACCTGACTGACAATTTAAAGCAGACAGTAGATTAAAAAGAATATGCACGTGGTCAGAAATAAAAAGGTCCTCAAAATTCAAAGAGTCAATATTTAGGCTGAGAGTAAAAACAAGATCAAGAACATGTCCCTTGTTGTGAGTGGGGCTGGACACATGCTGAGTCAGGTGAAAGGATTCCATTAGATTGATTAATTTTGATGCAGATTTATTCTGAAGCATCATCTATGTGAAAATTGAAATTACCAACAATAAGAAATTTTGATAATTTGAGATAAGAAAATAACCGACCAGGAGGACGGTATATTAAAATGCAGTAAAATGGATCCACTCTTCCAACTTTCGCAATCTGGAGTTCAAATGAAGAGAAAGTTTCTGTGCTCACCTACTGGCACATGAAGTTGCTCCTAAAAACTGCAGCAAGTCCTCCATCACGCCCTGAAGATCAAGATGAAAAATGTGTAGTTTTCCAGACTCAGTTCAATAACTGGGGCGTATTCCATTTCACTCTGTTTCAGTCAGAAACAAGAAATCCAAGTCCTTGCACAGAATGAGATTGTTCAGAATAAGTCTTGTTTGAGATGGAACAGTGCCATCCTTAAAGGAGCCAGGGCTGGATTCTCTGCAGAGGACAGCCGCGGCAAAGTGCACAGGACCCACGGAGTAATCCTATGGCACACATGAGTTTTGATCACCAGCAAGGAGGCCATCACAGCCGCAGGAGATTCAGGAAACACCTGACAGAGGCAGCTGGCAAATTAGGGGATGCCAAGCTGATCGGACTGGAACGGTGAAGTTTCCCAATGATTCCTTATTTCCAGAGCTGCCTCAGCCTCACCTGGGCTTCAGCTCTTCTCCCCCTCCTCCGTTGGTGCCCATGGGAGCTCCAGTGGTGCCAAGTCGTGCTAGTGGCGTCGGCTAAAGGCACAAATGGAGGCAGCGGCTCACCAAAACACTGAAAAGAAGAAGTGTAGTAGAGCCTGACGATCATACAGCCAGCGAGTAGGAAGACCATCAGCACAGCAGCAGGAAAGCCAACAAAAAAACAAATACAACAGGTAAGCGGGCAGTGGCAATGCCAAACACAGGCACCATCCTGACCCAGAACCACACACTTAGAATGTAACTGTCTCCTGTAACCTAAACACCCTGTGTCTGGTTATACATCCTGCTAGGGCAACTGAATGCTTTTAACATCAGCTGACACTTCAGAATATAAGATGTTTATATCTTATATCTTGTTTCTGTTGAAACAATGTTGTCAGTGGTCAATAAAATCACTGAAATCCATCACATGGTTAAAGACTTTTTGTCTGTCTGTCCTCAGGTCACTATAGACATTTCCAGTGTGGGTTTCACCCCTCTGTATGGATCTAGTGATAAACAGAAGGTCCTGGCCCTCTTCTCTCCCAGAGACCCATTTACTGCAGTGGCTCTGTACTTGCTGGACCAGTGGTGGGCAGTGGACGATATTCTCAAGACAGCAGACCCTGCTCGAGATGGTGCTTTGGAGGTATGAGATGTCTTATCAGCTGGGAAATCCACTCTGTCACTATTCATATTCATTCATTTTAATCACAGAGGCATGCTGTTGTCAGTCTTGGACTTACTGTAGAGGTTCTTGTGGACCAGAGGCCTCCAGAGTGCCCTTTTATAGTGTAAAGGCAAAATCAGAATCAAGGTGTGAATATATCTAAGGTGCACCTGAAAATAGGTGTTCACTAATAGCAATACTATGATGTCACATCAAATGTAAAAGGCTACTGTCCCGCATTTTGTAAGCTGAATGATATGTCTGACCAAATGTTTTTCATTACACCCAATGTCAATCATGATCCCTTGCAAGAGGATGTGAGAGAGAATGACTACTTCAAACCTAAAGTGAAATATAAATATGGTACAGAATTAAACTGTATTGACAGAGTTGCCATATATGGCTCAAGTGCCGATAATGTTTGTAATTGTAGCATTTTTTTTACCTTTGTGTTTATTTCATTAAAAAGTTCAGTACAACAAACATAAAGATAACAAAACCAAACCAAATGCAAACATTTTATAGTTTGTGTGCAGTCTAACATAATGAAAAAATGTGAACATATATCCGATCACCTCAACCTTACATCTGTTTGCTGTTGATTATAGGGTATACTTCTTCTCTTCCAGGGCTTACAAATGGCATCTTGTTTTAGACTGATAAAGCAGAAACACTGTTTAAACAAACTTTAATAGAAAATGTCGCCCGCCATCATAAGTTTTGATTCTAATATAACAAATATGCATGCAGCAGGGTACTTTTATATTAAGAATAACATGTATTTTTATCTGTTTGTCCCTCAGGTGGAGACAGTAGGAGAGAGAATAGTTTTATATATCCTTAATCGTGTCATCTATAGAGCTAAGGAGATGAGCTCTGAAGAGCTTCCCTTCCTCTGCCATGGAGAAAAAGATTATGCAAAAATCCTCTGGAATGATGGAGAGGCTGTTGGCTTCTACTCAGTCAAACCCTCAGGTAAATTCTATAATGTTAAATGTATTAATTTCTATAGACATACCTCAACTGTTACCTTGATCTTTGGTCTGTAGTCAGCTCTTCGTTGGTGTCTATTATGAGGAACAATCAACAAGTTTCAGGCAGAGGTGTGTGTGCTCATGCTCTTAATGATCATAATGCTAAATCAGTTCAGTTCCTCTGCACCCTGCTCAGTGGTTTTGGCCACTGTGTGGTATTTGAGACCTATTTGTATCCATACAAGACCTGGTTTAATCTATCTGGAGGTGTGCTCAGGAGTATGCTTCTTTTCTTTCTCTTGTAGGCAGATTATGTAATTCTTTTTCAACCAGAAGCTATCAGCTCCCTGTGATGGACTCCGTATTTGTTAGAAAATGTCAGCGTGGAAAAGGCTTTGGTCTTCAGATGCTGGAAGACTTTGTGCTTAGTTTCAAAGAGGACTGTCTGGGGTTGAAGTACCCCCTCACAAAATCCATGTATAAAGGTACACGAGTCCACCCTGCAGTTTGTGCAGCGTACTGATATGTACAGCATGAATCTACTTTTCACAGTCAACAGTGTTTGTGCTTAGTCGAAATAGTGCATTACTATAAGTTACATGAACTCCTCTTTGTTGGTAGTGTGTGAGAAGTACCTGTGTCAGTACCCAGGAGACACAGATCTGCTATGGGAGGTGGAGAGCATAGGTATGCCCAACCAGAGGGCCAATATTGCCAGCAAGATCCAGGCGATGGATTTGAATGGTAAGAAAACCCCAAAAACTTCACTATTTTCAGACATCCTAAAGCTTTCAAATGTTTTGTGTAATTATGTAAAGTCAAATTATGTTTTTGATGATTTTTTGTTTGTGCACTTATCTAAGCATTTAAATACTGCATGTCTTATTCTCAGCAGTATGCAAGAGTCTGTCATTCACAGCAGAATCACTTATGATTACTGAAGTGACTGAAAAGGATGTGGAGAGGGAGCCAGTGACCACACAAATAAAAGACACAGAATCTATGGAATGCACAGTTGAAATTGTGGTACATTATTATCATTCTGTCCAATGTGATCAACATTTATTTTAGAAACAAATAATTTCTACAAGTAAAATAATCCCTGTGGATTTAATTTGTAGGAGGAAGTGACAGTAGTGAGAGCTCCCAAAGGTGAGCACGTCATCATTTTTTACATCTACACTGTAATTGGTCCCTTAGATTATATGTTAACAGATGTGTCATTCCATGTAATAATGGACATTGTAACAATTGTAACAGTTTCAGAGGCAGAGGAAGTGCCTGTTGCAGTTCTGGGAAGGGGTAGAGGCTCAAAACAAATGAACGTCACCCAGAAGACTACAAAGGACAAATCAGAAAAAGTTATCAGGTCTGTATGAATTAAAGCATATCACTCCTGAAAACATCATAAATCCTCATATTAAGAAAATATTGCCACAAGAGACAATTTTCAGGTTTAATCGTAATGTATCTTCATCTCTAGTCTCATTCCCCTGCTCACCCACAGAGTAAGTTGTTATAGCTGCATTCTTAGCCTCCACTCCTGGTCACGTCTAATCTCCATCTGCAATCCTTTATCCCCCTGTGAATCACACTAGCTTTTATTGTTGTTAGGAGTGCTAACTTCCACTTCTCTATGCAATTTTCCACATTTGTCTACAAATTCTCCTTCTACAATATCGGTCAGAAATTAAATCCCGATACAATGGACACGTGATCTCTCCCTGGTAAAGCAAATGTTTTGAGCCTTGGAGTAAATTGTTGTACTTAACTGTACAGTGACAATAAAGCCTATTCTATTCTATTCTAAATTCTGCAAATCTCTGTCCATTTAAATTTTGTGAAAATAAGTGGCCTTAAACTGTTTCAGTGTACATATGGGAATATGATAAAGAAAAAATGTGAATGTAAGCTTTAAAAATATGCTTTTGCCTTCACCGCTTAAGTGCAGAAAAATTATTTGGGGAACTGGAAATAAAATAGTATTGCTGTACATACTTAGATTTAAATGGCTGTTCACAACAACTGAATCAGTAAAAAACAATTAGAAATATAATGATGAAGAAAGGAGCAAATTAATTCCTGAAACCAGGCATATTTATAATCTGTCATGTCTTGTCTGTCATGTTCTTCTCAAACAATGTGCTATGTGTAGTTAGACCATCAAATTATTGCACTGTATTAAAAAGTTATATCTAATATCATTTAGAATCGAGGATATTGAAGCAGAAACCCCCAAAGAGCAACAACTTACTGTGCATGGGAAAACAGCATTGTATACGGTGTCTGAGTCGGCACAGACTGAGGTGTGTATATGCAAATTCATATTTGCATGTTTGTCTTTATGACAAACAACTTGTTCATGGTTCAACTTTTGTGTTTATTTTTAGGATATGTTCAATGTGACTGCTGAAGAAAAAAGAGAGGCTGTAGTTGATACTGCATCTGAAGAAGCAGCAGCTATGATGTTGGACAAACCAGCCACTGTCCCAGCCTCACAAGACTTAGAAGAAGCTGGTATAACTGCACCAATGACTGAGGAGCTACAAGTAGAAGATGTTGCCACACAGGATCTGAAAACCACCTCCCGTGACTCACAGATAATAGTTGAGAATGTGGCATCAGAAACTGAGGAACCAGAAGAAGAGTGTCAGAAGGAAGACACAGATGTATCTGTGGTTGCTGAAGAAGTTGTAGAGGTAGACAAGGAAGCAGAAGCTCTGAATAAAGTCTCTGCTGAAAAGTCAGACGAAAGTGTTACACAACATGAGTTAAGTCTATCAACACACAGACCATCAGAGGATGGTGATGCTGGAAAAACAGGGAAAACTGTTGTAAGGGTGATACATCTTGTACAGAATGAAACCCCCCGACAGAGATCTCAACATAGCAAGCCACAGGACAATGTGATGACGGGAACTACAGCCTGGGATGGAGGGAGAGTTTTGAGAGGAAGAACTGTTATGAGCACCCCCCCGCCCAAACGAAAACATACCAGACACAGCCTGAAAGTATGTGAAGAATTAGAGAAAGAGTTTAATGAAGTGGTAGAGAAGGATCAAGTTTCTACAGCTGAAATAGTGGAGGAGATATCTGTAAATGAGAGAGAAGAAAAAGAAGAAATTACCCCCACAAAAGAGAATATAGTTACTGTGGAAGAATTACCTGAAGAAAAAAAGCAACAGAGTGATGATGAACGACTGACAAATGAAGAGGAGACAGAGAAACAAGAAGAGCCTGGGATGGAAAATAGTGTAGTGAAGAAGAGTTCCACAGAGCTTCCAGATATAGCAGAGACTGCACTTTCAGAGGAAAATAAGTATGAAAAAGTAACAGATGAATCTGAGAAAGAGGAAAATGATGAGGAGGTAGATACATCAGTGATACAGGATAAACGTGAGGGTTCTGATGATAACATAGATGAACCCTCTGTTGTACAGAGGAGAGCAGTGAGAGGCAGACAGAAAGTAAGTCCTAAACCTAAGCCCAGAAAACAAGGTAAAAGACATCAGAAACAAGAAGAGCCCACAAATGAGGCAGACCTAAGAGCACTAGGGTCTGCTGAGGAGAAAGCAGATGAACAAGCAACTGAAAGCAAACCGATGGAGGAACACCACCAGGAGGAACAAGAGGGGGCCGATGACATAACAGAGGAAGAGATATCTACTGAAAATTTGACTGTTATGACAGAAGGTGCAATTCCACAGACAGAGGAAGCAACAGAGGATGTAATACCTTCAAATGAGGTGAATGTGGAGGAGAGCAAGGAAGCACAGGACAAAGAAGAGACTGAGAAAGAGACAGAGACTGTATCAGCAATGGAAACAGATCAGGAGGAAGAGGCAGTTGGTGTGAGTGGTGTGGCAGATGACGTGAGAGAGCCCAACACTGTTGTTCCTGCTTCAGAAACAGTAATACCTGATGAAGTTCAAGATGAGGCTGTTGTACCAGTACCTGAGGAGCCTCAGGAAAAGGACACTGGCTCTGAAATTCCCAAGCTACAGAAAGCCACTGTCATCTTAGTAGATCTAAAATCAACCTGCCATCACCTTGGCATGAATGAGGCAGAAGATAAAACAGTTGCTGCTCCAGAAAAGGAACAGATGGGGCTGATAGCAGCAGAAGATAAGGAAGTCTCTAGCTGTGTTGCAGAAAAGCAAACATCAGAGCCAGAAATGCTAATATGGGAAGAGGAGGATGGAGGGAAACAGGAGAACATTACAGAAAAATCTGTAGATGCAACTCCAGAGGCAGAGACTGTCAAGAAGGAGGAGTTTGAAGAGGATTATTCTGAAAAAGAAAAGGAAAAATCTGCCAGTGAGGATGAGACAAAAAGTGAAGCAGGGGAAGCACCAGTTATTGAAACAAGGGTTCTTAGAAGTGGAAGAAAGATTGTTGAAGCAAGCTGTAAATCCAGAGGGAGAAGCAACCAACACCAGGAAGAAGACACCATAGACGTTATTGAAAAGGAGGTGGATGAAGTAGAAGCAGGCACTGTTGAGGTTGAAGGAGAGATGGAAGCTGTGACAAAGAATGTGCTCACAGTAATAGTTCCAGTGCAGGAGGAAGAGTCTGCAGCTTTAGACATAGATGCAGATACAGAGGCCGACATTCCAGTAGGAGATGATACTGAAGAGAATCTTCCACCAGCTGAGGTAAATGAGGCAATGAGCTTGGAAGAGAAAGAAGAACCAGTTGTTGAAACCAGAGGTCTAAGAAGTCTAACAAAGACAGGTACAGCTACAGCAACGACCAAAACACCAAGAAGTGGAAAGCAAGTGGATGAACAAAAAGCAGAAAACAGTGAAGACGAAGAAGTAGCAGTGAGAACAAGAACACTGAGACAGGGGAGGATATCTATCTCTGCCACACCTAAAAGTAAATCCAGAAGAACTTGTAAACAAATCAGGGAAGAAGAGCAAAAGGATGAAGAGGAATCTAAAAGTGTAGAGGAAACTGCAGTAGGAGAACAAATAGTAGTCAATGAAGCTGCTGTAGAAAAGGCAAATGAAGAAATAGAGGGAAAAATTGAGGATATAGGAGAAAAGGCTAAGGAGGAAGCTGCTGCTGAAAGGGAGGAAATTTTAGAGTCAGAGGTAGATGTGCAGGAAGGGGAAGCTTTGGCAGAGGAAGGACAAAATGTGGACCAGCATTCAGAGGTCACACTTGCAGAAAGGGACGGTTCAGGTGAAGAATATAATGAACAAGTCATGGAGATTGAGGAAATGGAACTACCACCAGTCGCTGTAAATAGATCTTTGAGAAGTGGTGGAAAGACATCCAAAGCACCACCAAAACCCAGACCCAGAAGAAGCAAAAAGCAGGAAGATGAAGAGGAGGAGGAGGGAGGGGCATCTGACGAACAGATTGCTGATGGAAATGAGTCTCCAGCAGATACAAGTATTCTGAGAAGGGGAAGTAAGTCTGTAAGTAGAGGCTCCAAACAGCTCCAGAAAACAACAAAGCTAAAGGAATCAGCTGAGGAAGCAGGGGGAGAGGAAGAAGAAGAAGCAGAGCTTGGATCAGCTGAAGAGCCACCAACAGAAGGGGAAGAGGGGAAAGCCATAGAAGTGGATAAAGTAGAGGTGGATAAAGAGGAACTTGTCACTGTAGATGTGCAAAAAGGAGTGTCAGAAGAAGGGACAATGGCAGTGACTGAAGAGGAGGAGAACACAGCTGGTGTTACTGTTGCTGCAGATGATTTAGTACAAGAGGGAGAGACTGATCCACCATTAGCCAAACCTGACACTGACTCGGCTGAACTTACATGTAGTGAAGAGGAGGCAATACCTGCAACTGATGAGCAACAGAGCAAGGAAATGACATCCCAGGTTTCTGATCTCCAAAGAGTGACTGTGGTTTTAGTGGATCTGAAGAAAACCTATCATGAAGTCCAGGATGATACAGCAGCTGTTGAGGAGGGTGTTCCTGTAGAAAACACTGCTTTTGAGGAAAAAGGACAAAGGGGACAAACAATGAAAGAGGAAGAAACAATGGCAGAGGAACATGTTCCTGGTTCTTCTGGGGAAATAGGAAGAACTGAACTGGAGAAGGTGGTAGTGGAAGAGGAAGGGTTGGAGGAGAGCGTGAAAGATGTAGTAACAACACAGGAAGATACAGGGGAGAGCAGTGTTGAGGAGACAGAGGCTAAAAATGTTGAGGATGAGGAGGAACCTAAAGTCACTGAGACCAGAAAACGGAGAAGTACAAAACATGCTGCCAAAGCTACACCAAAACGCAAATCAGCAAGAAGCGGAAAGAAGATGGGCGAAGAGGAAAAGGAGGCAGCTTCAGAAATGAGCAAAGAGGAACCAGTAGTTAAAGTCAGAGTCTTGAGGAGGGGAAAGAAGTCTATACCTGTCACTCAAAGATTTACTAGAAGAAACCAAAAGCAACTCCAGGAAGAAGAAGGGGAGGGAGGAGAGACATCTACAGGAGTTGAGGAGAAAGAGGCAGAGGAAGAGGAAGAACATATTGAGGAACATCAGATGAGTGATCAGGAGAAGGGAGAAAGAACTGACAAAAAGGATGCAACTCAACAAATAGAAAAAATAGAACCAGAAATGGGCATAGAGAAAGTGGATACTATGACAGAGGAAGTTGTCACACAACAAGATGATTCAGAGGAGGAACAGACTGGCAGTACTGAGACAGCTGCAGATGGGAATACAGACTCTCCAGCTGGACAAAGTGCTGATGAGAGAAAATGTTCAGATGATTTTGCACAGGAACCAGTTACAACACAAGATACAGTGGAGAGGGAACAGTCCATCTCCACATCTGAAGTGGCAGAAACTGCAGCTGGAGAAAGTGCACAAAAGACACCACTCACAGCAAAGGACAACAAGGAAATATTTGTCTCTGAGGAGGAAGAAGATTCAGTTATTGAAACACGAATCCTGAGAAGTGGGGAAAAGGCAGTGAGAACCAAACCACAAAGCAAAAACACAAAAAGACAAGATGAAGAGCAAGATGTGGAGGCAGCAGGAAAGGAAAGCACAGACGAAGATGAACCAGCAGTAGAAACAAGAGTTCTGAGGAAAGGAAGAAGGTCTGCTCATGGCACACCTAGACATGAATCCAAAAGACACCACACACAGTGTCAGCCAGAGGAAGATCCAGAAGAGGTAACTACTCCAGCTGAAGAGACCGAAGGAGAGGAAGCTAAAGCTGATGAGAATGAAAGCAGCAGTGATGACAAAAAAGATGATGAGGAGGCTGTAGCTCAGAAAGAAGAAAATACAGAGCCTGAATATGAGATGGAAATTGTAGAAACTGTGGCAGAGGAATCATGCACAGAGCAAGAGACAGTGGAAGAGGAACAGTCTGCTGTTTTACAGACATATGCAAATGAACAGGGAGAAGGTGGGGGAAGCGGTGAAGAGAGCGCTAATACAAATAAGGGAAATGTTACTGATGTGGAGGAAGCACCAGTTGTTGAATCCAGAGTTCTCAGAAGTGTCAAGAAGGCAGTAAAAGCCACACCAAGATCCAAAACCACAAAAAGCCAGCAGCAGGGAAACGAAAAAGAGGGGACAGAGGTGGAAAGGTGTGCTGATACAGATGAGCCACAAGAAACAAGAGCTCTGAGGAAGGTGAGGAGTTCTGCTCCTGCCACACCTAGACATAAATCCAAAAGGACTCGCACACAGTTTCAGCCAGAAAAAGAGGCAGAAGAAGTAACTTCTCCAGCTGAAGAGACTGAAGGAGAAGAGGGGCAGGAGACATTTGAGCAGACAATGGAGAAGGCTGAGAAAGAAGGGAAGTGTATGGAAATGGAGGTGGAGAAAAAGAAAGATTTGGAAGAGGAAGAAGTTGAGAATTCAGCTGGAGGAGACTCTGTTGTGGAAGATGCAAGACAGATGAAGGATGTCTTGACAGAGGGAACAGCAGTGCCTGAAAAAGAGGACAACAGCATGGGAGCTGTGGATAAGACAAGAACCGCAGAAGGGACAAACTCTGCTGAGGAAAAGGACAAGACTGGACAAGAGGCAGATCCTCCAGCTGAAGATATTGCAGAGAAAATGGTTGAGGAAAAAGCAGATTTGATCAACAACAGAGTACTAGAGCCAGCTCCTGAAGAACCAGCAACAGAAGAAACTCAGTCACCAGAGGAGGACTCCTCTGGTGAAAGTCAAGAAGATAAAACCGTAGACTCCTCAGTAGTAGAAGGCAGAAATCTGAAAAGGATTATGAAAACTGCAAACAGAGAACAGGATGAAACAGAGGGAAGAGGAAAAAGACCAAGAGTGGATTACAGGGAAGACGAGGAGGGGGATGGGGGGGGTGGGACTGAGGCAGCCGCTGACAAGGAGAACGAGGATGAAGCAGAATCAGATGAAGATGAAGATGAAGACAAAAAGAAAGCTGAATATTCTGCTGATGAACAGAGGGAGAAGCTACAGGAAAGCGAAAAAGAAGAAAACCTAGAGAAAGACATGGGAGCTGTTGAGAGTACTAGTGAAAAGGGGCCCACTCATACTTTAGTATTGAATACAGATGGAGAGGTAGAAGCAGCAGCTGTTAGTCAAGAGCATGAGGAAGATGAGCTGAATATTTTAGAGGAGGAGGTGGAGCCTATAGTGATTGGGAAGAGAGTTTTAAGAGGGAGGTCAGTTCCTTCAATAATAATCACACCCCGATCTAAACCCAGACATCGCAGTGCTACAGTTCAAAAAGCAGAGGAGTCTGATGAAGAAAAGAGCCCTCAGTCAGCTCGGAAAAGAAGTCTCCGCAAGAACAAAAGTACTGAGGTAACATCAACTCACAAATCTGAGCGTCACAGCAGAGTTTAGGGTGATCTAAATCCTATGATTGACATTTACACCAAAATACATGAAGTAGTGTGCAATTACAAAATTGGGAAAATGTGACAAAATAATAAGATAAAATAAAAATAATTTGGCTACTCTGCCAAAGTTACAGCCTCCGTTTAAAGCCAGCTTGTCTACAATTAGAAAATTTGAAATTTGAAAATTTCCCCTTCACCGTGAACCTGACCCAGGGACTCTGTATTGCACTGGGACAAACTACCATCATGATCATTTGCCTCTATAATCGCATACAAATTTGAGTGGAAACAAAAAAAAACTCAAAATATTGTCAGGAAGTTTTTATGCTTGGCTCAGGTGGAAAACTTGATGCATTGATAAAAGCAAAATGCAACAAATTGCAATGGAAACATCCATCCATCCATTATCCATACTGCTTATCTGTTAAGGGTCGCGGGGGGCTGGAGCCTATCCCAGCTGACATTGGGCCAGTCCATCGCAGGGCCAACACATATAAACAAACAAACATTCACACCTACTGGCAATTTAGAGTCACCGATTAACCAAACGTGCATGTCTTTGGACTGTGGGAGGAAGCTGGAGTACCCGGAGAGAACCCACAGAGGCACAGGGAGAACGTGCAAACTCCACACAGAAAAGCCCCAGGCACGAACCCAGAACTTTCTTGCTGTGAGACAACAGTGCTAACCACTGCACCACCGTGCCGCAATGGAAACAGCCTTAGAAAATTAATTCTGATGTATACGAAGCATGTGACCCAAATGTCCAAGAGAGTCCAACAGCATCAGACCAATACAGAGAGACTGTAACATTCCTTAAATTAACACAGAAAACAAACAAAATTTTATATATCCATTTTTTTCTCACCTTATGAGTTCTGACTGGTGCTATTTTAATTGCATCATCATGTTGCACTATGGAAACATTACTTAATTTTCATTTGCTTTTCATGAATTTCTCAAAAATGTGGTTGAAAGTTCAGTTCAATTCACTCAATGTGGCTTTAAAAGAGCTTAGAAATAGAGCAGACCCCAGATCTTCCACTAAAAGAAAACTAAATTCTGCATCACCACCGTATGCTGTTAATCCTTAGAACAGTACGGCCACGTTCAGACAGACAACAGCACAATCAAAAACTGTCAAAAAATCCATTCTCCCCATCTCTGTAAGATCCAGTGACATACTATGAGAGTAGCCCTTTGCAGTGGTGACAGAAGCTTTGGCAAAAAAAGTTCCTTATTACCTCACAGTCATTGAGATGGAGGGTAAAATGATTGCCATGGTGATACCTTCCCAGAGTTGTAAAATCCTGTCTCATAGTATTACCTGGCACTCCCAGCCTGTCCTAACCTTCTCCAGAACTGTTCTCAAATATTCATTTTCAGTACTGGGAGACTTGCAGAGGTTCTGCAGAGGTTAAGATATCAGTTCTATTTGACCTATTTAAGGCAGCAGTATTCCACAGATGTATAATAAAACCAAAGCTACCAAAACCTAAGAAAAAGATTTTAGAGCCACACATGATGGTCTTGCTGTCTTTTTTTTCTGCAACTTCAGACTTATTAGTCTGAAATTTTGAGTGTGTTGTCTTTTTCTGGTTTGTATATAAAAATCTATTGAATTTTTGATTTAAAACACCAAGTTTCATTACAAAGAGTTCACTGCAGTCTGCACAAAAATACACATATACATGAACAAAATCTAATGTGACCACATTGGGTTTCTTTTGACTGTTTCTTAACAAGCCATAATCAGCATTTTAATAATGAACTGATATTTTTTATAATCTAGATATATTTTACTATATTCTATTAAAATGTGAATGTTTAGTGGCTGATTATCATGTTCATGCATCTGGACAAAAAATGTCCCATACAGACACAGTAGCCTACCATGTGTACAAAAACTCCCCCATCTGTTCCGAATGTGTAGGAAGAGACACATTGGCATGGTCAAACCACAAATGGCTCCAACAGTCCAAAGATATGTAGATTAGTTTAATTGGCGACTCTAAATTACTCAGGTGTGAATGTGCAACCTGTAAAAGGTGTACCCTGCCTCTCACCCTCTGTCAGCAAGCCCTCCTCCACCCTGAAAGGATAAGTGGTATAGCTGATGGATGGATAAATAACATGTTCTTGCTTTGCAACTCTCCACAGGACTCAGGTCGTAATATTAACATTTTCTCTTTTTATTTCAGTTTCTCTGATTTTATTTTAACCACCTCATATGTATTACTTTTTTTAAAAACTAACTTTGTGAACTAAGCATTATGCCATGTAGAGAGGACAATTTTGTCAAGTTATCACATAGCCAATGTCATCAGTCATGTTTTAATAAAGAGATATTATCTATTCCAAATTATTCTTTGTGTTATCAGTGTCACTTTCAGTGTCCATGTTGTGTCTATTATTTGGAACTTGGAAGCTAATAATAATTAAGCAGTGTGATCTAAAGCTCTGATCTTTTACAAATGTATTTTGTGCTTAATAGCAACCACCATTTAGGTCATAAGGCAATAACCTGTCATTTAACGTGATTAACTGCATTTATTTTTCTTCTCATAATGTTTTCTGTGGACTAACCTTTCTCTGTAAAGTTCTTTTTCCATAATCTGAAATTCCTATTTTTGTGGCAAATAAAGATTTCTGAAGATAGTATTTCAGTTCTTGTTTACTTGGTTCTTGTGGGACGAGGACGGATTTGTTTCACTGGATTTTAGAGTTCAGTGTAAGTAAGCACCAATTGGTTAATTGATGCAATTTATGCTTCACTTAAATACAGAGGCCTGGACCTTATTCCATTTACAGCATCAGCCAAAACTACAAAGAGCTGATTTGGGGTGAGCACTTCAGGAATTTGTAGGAATAAAAGAAGATTCCCACCCACAGGAAACAGGCCTGGGATCTACTTATTATAGTAGAAATTGTTTAAAGTATTAGTTTCACTTTACTACAGAAATTGAATTAACAGCAACACTCCAGCAGCAACACAGGTCTAAGCAGCTGTTGGCTGAGCTCAGGCCCCTTTGCTCATCAGCTAAAAAGCAGATTTTATAACAGCAGAGTAATTATGGTCCTTTTTCACTGTAAATGAATATATTATGCGGTAACTTAATAATATATTTGTAAGAACATGAGGGTGGAAAATGTGTGTAGTTTTTGGTGGGAAATAACAATATACAGTATCAGTCAAAACAAGAAAAACCTTCTCATTCAATGGTTTTTCTTTGTGTTTATTACTTTCTAAATTATAGATTAATATTGAAGATGTCAAAACTATGAACGAACACATATGGAATTATGTAGTAAACAAAAAAGTGACAAACCAGAATGTGTTCTCTATTTTAGATTCTATCTATCTATCTATCTATCTAAGTAGCCACCTTTTGCTTTGATGACAGCTTTGCACACTGGCATTCTCAATCAGATTCATGAGGTAGTCACCTGGAATGGTTTTCAGTTAACAGTGCCTTGTCAAGAGTTAATTTGTGGAATTTCTTACCTTCTTAATGTGTTTGAGACCATCAGTTGTGTTGTGCAGAGGTAGTCACTTAGTTAGTTAATTATTATTTTGGTAATTTTCTTTGTGTCTGTGGCAACTTGCTCAAAAATCATTTCTTTAGTTTTATTAGTATTTCGCTGAAGAAAACTAGCATGACACCAGTTAACAAACTCATCCACACATCCCAGATACTCTGTTTCATCCTCAGTGACCAAACCAACAATCACTGTATCATCAGCAAATTTAACACTGAAAACATCAGATGATTTAGCTCTACATTCATCTGCGTAAAGAGTAAATAACACTGGAGAGATAACACTCCCTTGTGGATAGGATTGGTACAGAGTTCTATACAGTTCTATGCAGTGCATTGCCTTATTCGACTACTGTTCTAATCCATACCATGGCAAGAACCACTCAACTAAGTAAAGAGAAACAACAGTCCATCATTATTTTAAGACATGAAAATCAGTCACCAGTTACCAGCCTCAGAAACAGCAAATTAACCGCATCTCTGATTAGAGCCCACATCAAAGCTTCACAGAGTTCAAGTAGTAGACAGATCTCAACATCAACTGTTCAGAGGAGACTGTGTGAATCAGGCCGTCACGGTCAGAGACAGAGAAGGCTACTAAGGTGTACTCAACATTTAAGTCTCTCTCCATATTCAGCTGCAGAATCACCATTAAGACCTTTGTGTTTGCAATATCTGGAGTCAGAATTATAGAGCCCAGATCTGAGAATTGTCAAGCTAAATTAAATGTTTTTGTTATGCAGTTTTGTGTGATTATGTGTGTGATTCTACAGTCAGATAAATCAATTTCAAGTCAATTTACAATACACACACAATGTTTATGTGATAAAGGTCAAAAAGCATTTTTGAGACTTACAAACAAACATATATGCCTATAGGGTTGTACATAGAGAAACTAAAGTTACTGCTTACCTACTACAAACAGACACAACAAAAACCTCCATATACTGCTGATTGTTTCACATGCTTTGGTCTGAGGGCACTGAAATTATTTTAACCAACTTCTTTTTCTCTGCCAACTTCTGCAGGAGAACTGCACACTCTCTAACTTCCTAACTCTTTAACATGCTGCTTATATCCAGGTTTGGCCTCTTGTTCCACTGTCTGTATCAGGAGATTGATGTAATCTGGGGTAACCAAAGGAGCAGGACGAAGTGCAGTCTCTCAGATGTTGCAGGCAGTTTATTAAAGTCTTCATCATTTCTACAACTTTCCCCAGCACCTGCTGATATTCTAGTTTTCTCCCAGCACTTCCTCATATTTATTCTTCAGGTCCTGATACGTCCTCTTTTCTGTTTCACGTTTTATCTCCTGTAAGGCTTGTTGAAATGGTCACTCCATACACATTTACCTTGACTATTTGTCATGGCGTCACACCCACTTTTATCCTCATCTTTTGGTATGCCACAAGGATAATGACAGGTATAGTTGCACCCATGGCAGTTGGTGACAAAGGTTTTAGAATCAGAATCAGAATCAGAATTAGATTTTAATTGCCAAGTAAGTTTGCACATACAAGGAATTTGTCTTGGTATATCAGTGCTAAAAAACAGTGTAGCAGAGTGTAACAGAGTAACTTGTGGCGTGAAGTTTTGGTTTTGATGGACCACAACCTCCTGCCAGAAGGGAGTGTCTTGAAAAGTTTGTGACCAGGGTGGGAGGGATCGGCCACGATCTTTCCTGCTCGCCTCAGGGTCCTGGTATACAGGTCCTGGAGAGAAGGCAGGTTACAGCCAATCACCTTCTCAGCAGACCGGATGACACACTGAAATCTGCCTTTGTCCTTGGCAATGGCAGCAGTGTACCAAATGGTGATGGAGGAGGTGAGGATGGACTCAATGATGAGTCCAGAGGTGTAGAAGTGCACCATCATTGTCCTTGGCAGGTTGAACTTCTTCAGCTACCACAGGAAGTACATCCTCTGCTGGGCCTTCTTGGTGAGGGAGCTGATGTTTAGGTCCTGGGTGATGATGGTCCCCAGGAAGCGGAGGGACTCCACAGCTCCTACTGGGGAGTCACACAGGATGATGGAGGTGGGTGAAGCTGTGTTCTTCTTTAAGTCTACAACCATCTCCACTGTCTTCATGGCATTAAGCTCCAGGTTGTTCTCACTGTACTACGTAACCAGCTGATCAGTCTCCCTCCTGTAGGCGGACTCATCCCCACCAGAGATGAGCCCAGTGAGGGTGGTGTCGTCTGCAAACTTCAGAAGTTTGACAGACTGGTGACTGGAGTACAGGCATTTGGCTTCTTTTACTGCCTTGCTGAACCTGTACTTCCCTCAACCTGTCTCTGTCCCCACTCCTAGACGCCTCCTCCTTCTCCAGCCTTAGCTGTCTTGTTGTAACTCACCCTGGTGTGTGATGGTATACAGCAGTCCAGTTTGTGGTTCAAGATCAATTTTCTCTGATATTTTAACCTCTACTTCATATCTGAAGTCCTTGTTTTCCTTCATGTGGGTCTCATGGTTTTCCAGTGCAACTTTTGTGGTGTTTATTTACTCCAGTTTTGACAGACCTTTTCGTATCACTGGTTGCACCCCCACAACAGTCGCCTCAAGCTGTTTGCGCTCTTCGTGAGCCTCCTTTGCAAGGGTCAGACTCTGGGGTTCTATGCTGGATAATACATGAAGTATGTATTCATGCTGGCTTTCCCCATTTTCCAGAACATGTAATCAAAGTTGTCCATATCACTCTTGACTCCTGTGTTTTTGGCAAAAAGGGTTTTGTGGCACATGGGATATTGGAAGATTTGATCACCTCCAGGACTGGGGGTGATTTGCCATCAGCAAAGGTGACCAGAGCAATGATGTTGCTGCCAATGTCCTTCTCAAATTGGAGAGGATGGCTTCAAAAGTGTATTTTTCTGTGTGTGTCAGACAGGCTAAAGCACACTGTATCAATGCAATGTTATTTTTTCTGTAATTTCTATGTATCGTTTGATTCCTCTGGAGTGTCAATAATTGTGACTTGGAACTTGGAAATCATCTGTGTGGTAAATCTGGGAGGCTGTCACTTCCGAGGTCTGACTGCACGCTTGTGTTTTATTGGTTTCTTCATTTATCAATTTAAATCTCCAGTTGTCCTCCCATCCAACTCCAAGTGCATGTTTGGTAGCACATATCTGTGTGAGAAGCTCTTCTCAGTGATGAAGACAAATGAACAAAACAGCACACAGGAGTCGTCTCACTGATAAGCACCTGCAGTCCATCCTGAGAATCTCCACAACACAGGACCTCACACCAAACATAAAAGAACCTGTTGCCAAAAAAAGATGCCAAGCATCCAGCTCTGATAAAATGACATAAAAGCAAAGAAATTCAAATGTTTTGATTTGTTATTTTAACGTTTACTTAAAGCACAAGCACTGTCACAATTTTTATTTTGTTTTTTCAGATGTTTTTTTAGTTTAAGTTTAAGTTTATTTATTCCGGAATAACATTCCTGTCTGTTTTTATTTCTATTTATGTTCAAAAAACATTTAGTTTTAGTATGTTCAATAAATGTTTATCCTGTTCGACCTAAACTGTGTTTTGAATTTTGGCCCCCTGTGCAATTGAGTTTGACACCCCTGATGTAGACTGAAGCCAGTTACAAAAACTGTTGTTTCCTGGCCTGGAGATGCGTCTCTACAGGACTGTTTCCAATGGACCAATTGGGACCTTTTTTCTGACCCAGATGTAGACTCTTACACTGATACTGACTCTGTTACATCAGATACTGTATAGAAAACATCTCCACCAAGAAGGACATTCAGGTTTTCCCAAACAGGAAACCATTGATGACAAAGGAAGATCCTGCTGAAGGAGTGTAACACAGCCTTCAGGTCAGGTGACAGAGAGCAGTATAACATAGCCAGGCGCAACCTGAAAAGAGGCATTAAACAGGCCATGGCTGCACATAGGGACAAAATTAAGGAGCACTTTATCAACAAGAACCCAGCACAGGTGTGTTTACTGTCTTACTAGTCAGTCCATCGTACCCACCTGCCTTAAATCCGCCACAATCATTCCAGTTCTTAAATGCAGTAATATCAGCTGCCTCAATGATTACAGGCCGGTAGCACTGACACCCATTGTGGCTAAGTGTTTTGAGAGACTGGTTTTAAGACACATAAAATCTGCCCTTCCTGTCAGCTTGGACCAGCACCAGCATGCCTATAAAGCGAACTACTCCACAGAAGATGCTATTGCTGTCGTCCTACACACAGCATTGTCACATCTGGACCAGAAAGGGACTTATGTGAGAATGCTTTTTGCAGATTATAGCTCAGCATTTAATACCAATCATTCCCTGCAGGCTGGTCTCAAAGTTGCTTGACTTGGGATTAAATAGCACTATGTGTATATGGATCTACAACTTTCTCACCAACAGCACAGAGACTGTGAGAGTAGGCTCACACCTCTCTTCTAGCCTGTCCCTCAACACAGGGGTGCCTGAAGGTTACGTGCTGAGCTCTTTGCTCTATTCTTTGTACACCTACGACTGTACCTCCATACATCACTCCAATACAATTATTACATTTGCAAATGACACAACCGTGGTGGGAGTGATTTCTAACAGCAACGAGACTGCCTACAGGGATGAAGTCTGTAAATTAACAAAATGGTGCAAAGACAAGAATCTCATACTGAATATAAAAAAGACAAAGGAGCTTATCATTGACTTTAGGAGGAAACAGGAGGACCACGCTCCTCTTACCATTGGAGGAGAAGAGGTGGACAGGGTCCCCTGTTTTAAGTTCTTGGGGACTTATATCACTGAGGACCTCACCAACACCACTGCCTTAGTGAAGAAGGCACAACAACGACTCTACTTTTTAAGAACACTTAAAAAGAACAGACTGCCAGCAGAGCTTCTCAGAGCCTTCTATCACAACTGCATTGAGAGTATACTAACATAGTGTGTAATGGCATGGTATGCGAACTGCACTGAGGCAGACAGGAAAAGCATACAGAGAGTCATTTGCATGTGCCAAAAGATTGTTAAAACTCGCATCTCCAGGCTTAAAAATAGCTTTTTATCCAAGAGCCATTATAGAGCTAAATAGTGGCAGGGTATGACCAACAACCATGATGGGTTTGTTTGATGGATTTTTGGTTGGTGCACTTCCAAAAACCTTTTTGTTGAGCTGGCCCATTGCTTCTGGTTTCAAATTAAGTAGGTAGACTGGTGGATCACCTGGGAGCAAAGTGAACCTCTTTGTATCCAGTGCTTTTTTCTCAGTTTTAACCTTGAATTCCTCACCAGGCTGACTTACTGACAAACGCCTGTGCGCATCCTGATGGAGTAGACTGTATTCTGTTCAAGACTGTTCAGAGTGAATGTGTACACTTCCTTCTCAGCCCCTTTATTCTGCCACTGACTGCTGTTCTCTTCCCCGAACTCAGTGATGTACCCCTTTAACAGATTCACATTGTTGGACAGATAGGTTGCTCCATGTCAGAGTGATAGTTTTCTTTCATTTACCTGAGCTGGTTGACCAACTGCTGTAAGGGTTACAGCACTGCAGACATCGCTGCTGACAGAATAGCTGAGTTTGCCCACAGCTGTTGCTCCGATCTCATACTCAGTCTCTGGATTTAGTCCTGACAGTCCTGACAGCCCTGGTTCTTCTTCACTGGGTGAGATGCCCATTCATTGTCATGTTGCTGTTTGACTCTGTATTCTATATACAGTGGTATGAAAAAGTTTGGGCACCCCTGATAATTTTCAAGATTTTCTTTTATAAAATCACTGGCTGTTCGATCAGCAATTAAAGTTAAATATATAATATACAGACAAACACAGTGATATATGAGATGAAATGAAGCTTATAGGATTTATGAAAGTGTGCACACTCCTTAAACAAAAGTAGGCAGGTGCATAAATTTAAGTACCCCAACAGAAAAAATTACATCAATATTCAGTATGTCCTCCTTTTGCAGAAATACAGCTCTAAACGCTCTCTATAGCTTCCAGTGAGGGTCTGACTTGAATGAAGGTATTTTGACCATTCTTCTTTACAAAACATCTCCAGTTCAGTCAGGTTTGATGGTTTCCGCATGGACAGCCCGCTTTTAAATCAATACACCACAGATTTTCACAATATTCAGGTTGGGGACTGAGATGGCCATTCCAGAACGTTGTACTTGTTCTCTGCATGAATGCCTTTAGTAGAACTTGAGCAGTGTTTAGGGTCGTTGTCTTGTTGAAGTTATCCAGCCCCAAGCGTTAACTTCAACTTTGTCACTGATTCTGAACATTGTTCGCAGAATCTGCTGATACTGACTGGAACTATGCGACCTTTCAACTTTAACAAGATTGCCAGTACCTGCTCTGGCCACACAGCCCCACAGCATGATGGAACCACCACCACCCATTGTATAGTAAGTGTTTGTCTTGGAATGCTGTGTTCTTCATCCGCCATGCATACCGCCCCTTGTTATGTCCAAATAACTCAATTTTTAGTTTCATCAGTCCACAACACCTTATTCTCCAAAATGAAGCTGGTTTGTCCAATGTAAGTTTAGGCATACCTCAGGCGCTTCTCTGTTTGTGGCATGTGCGCAGAAAAGGCTTCTTCCAGACATTTCTCCCATAGCATCACCCAGCAAAGTGTACTGAATAGTTGAATGATGCACAGTGACACCATCTTGTAGCAAGATCATGTTGTAGGTCTTTGGAGTCATTCAGGGTTGAGTTTGACTCTTCTCACCATCCTTCTCGCCTGTGCTTATCTGAGATTTTTCTTGGCCTGCCACCGGCCTTTACCAGAACTGTGCCTGTGGTCACCCATTTCTTCACTATGTTTCTTCACAGTGGAAACTGGACAGCTGGAAATCTCTGAGTTGTTTTGAACTTCCCCTAAAACCATGATGTTGAACAATCTTTGCTTTCAGGTCATTTTGACAGTTGTTTTGAGGCTCCTATGCTGTGCTCTTCAGAGAAGATGCAAAAGAGGAGAACAACTTGCAATTGGCCACCTTAATACCCTTTCTCATGATTGGCTTCTCAATTGTGTATGTAGGTTAAGGGTCAATGAGCTTACCAAATAAATTTAGGTTCCAACAATTAGTGCTAAAGGGTATTCAAATCAATAAAACAACAAGGGTGCCCAACTTATGCACCTGCCTACTTTTTGTTTAAAGAATTATTGCACACTCCTTCTAAACCATAAACTTCATTTCACTTCATATATCACTGTGTTTGTTCATATGATACATTTAACTGAAATTGCTGATCCGAATAACCAGTGATTTATAAAGGAAAAAATTTGAAAATTTTCTTTAGGGTGCCCAAACCTCATACCACTGTAGATTGCTAGAAATTCCATAAATTAACTCTTGACAAGGCACACCTGTGTACATATATGTATATATATATATGTATATGTATATGTGTATATATATATGTGTGTGTGTGTGTGTGTGTGTGTGTGTGTATATATATGAAAATTATTGCTTTGTCTGATAATAACAGGCTCCTCGCGGGCAGTTGGCCAGAGGAGACATTTAATTAATTCTCTTCAATAAAGTTATTTCACATTTTTGCACTATAAACTTTCATTCTGGTGAATTACTTGTCTCTGACACTGACCAGACTGGGTTATAATAAAGGTAGGGTTGCATCATGCTACTTTTAAATATTTGTAGCAAAACTTTATTACAGCAATTTCTACCTGTTGTATCATGAAAAGAAACCACTGTGTCTAATGTGTACTTACTTTTCATACTATAAGTACTTTCATACTCTGAATGCATGAATGACTTTTATGACTTATGGATCGCTTTCTGTAAGGTTGAAGTCTCTGAGCATAGTACAAGCAGCAGCCCCACTCATATTGCAGTGTCAGTATTTGTCCAGCAGAGGTCAGTGGAGCCTCATATTGATTTCCTGGTTCAGTCTAGGCAATAGACTCACAGTAGTGACGCTGCTCAGTTGTTGCTGGTCAGCAACTGAGTTTTCAATCAAACCACTTGTTTCTAAACATTGCGTCTTCTCTGTATTGTCACACAGCAAATTGTTATTATTTATTTGACTCTCAGTTGGTAGAATGTACAGGAGCTGGACTGGCCTTCCCTTCCTCCTGTCTTCCACCGCCGACTTTTCATTGTGTGATTTCATTTCAGTTGGCCCACCTGAAGCAGTCTGTCAGGCATTCCGGTCTGTGCACAGTACATATGGTCAGAGGACAGCCATCACATAGGCTACAAGAGCGACTGGATCAAGAAGTGAGGCGTTAAGATTGTTGTAATTCGTCGCTATACATTTTGGACAGCATTGGCCAGATTGAAGTTGTTTCTGAGTGTGTGTGTGTGTGTGTGTGTGTGTGTGTGTATATATATATATATGTATATATATATATATACATATATACACGACGTATATATATATATATAGGATACAACACCATGCGTGACAGTTTTGTTTTATGCAAAATTATTATTATTATTACCGTTGTTTTTGCAATTAAGCAATGTGTCAAATTACTTTAAATTTTAACTTTTAAATTTGTTTGTTTTGCAATTTATTGAAAGTGTTGGACAACAATTATAATAGCAATTGTAAATATAGGATTAGAATAAATTATCATCATTCGGTTATATTACAGATATCTTCTACAATATCTTAACTAGAATTTCCCAATGTTCACAGGCAGATTAATTCAAAATTTAATTTAGCGGGGTTTCGTATATTTACAACAGGAGAGAAAATGAAAAGTGATGATCCTGAAATTATCCTCCTGTTTTCCGCCCTCAGTCTTCAGATAATGTCCCAAGCAGAGTGAGCTTTTAACAGCAAAGTGACGCAATTAATTATCGGGGCTTAGACATCTGTCAAATTCAGCCAATAGAATATACATTAGTAATATTGAAAAAGTGCTGTGAGCGGAGATTAAGTCCCGTTTAGAAGTCAGAACAACGCCTCCAAAGCATCATGGATAGCACGAACAAAGATCAACATGTGACGCATTAAGCCGATTTAAGGCGTACATGAGAAGGAAACCGTTTTATTTAATCAAATTTGAATTAAAATGTGATGAATTTCCCGAAATAGTGTTGTAATGGCTTTATATCAGCTATGCAGCCGGTGGTTGATACTGTGTCAGAGCTGCCTGTCAAACATCATCATCCTCTGATCCGAAGGTCAAGCTGCTTGTCAGTTGCGGTCCGATAAAATCATGATGTTTAGCTTCAGTCATTTTTCGACCTACGGTCTGTTGAAGATTACAAAACTGAATGTTAAGAATATTCTTACCTGGTTTATACCTGTCAGGGGTTCACGAACCCCCTCAAAATTGTTCAGACTTATAACAGGGGATGCTTCTCTCCTAATAATAAACATTTCATTCTAAAGTTGTTTAAAATCATTGATTATTTTACACACACACACACACACACACACACACACACACACACACACACACACACTGTTTAAGCCAAAAGTAATCTAATGGGTGCTGCGTGATCTGGAATAGTTTATCTTTATTTCAATAATGAGAGATGACACTAACGTATCAATAATTACTGTAATGTTCATAGGCATTTACCCACAGAATAGAACAAAGCCTAGGACAGCCTGTCAGGTTGTTTTTCTCGTTAAGCTGTGTGTCAGGAGCCAAATGATGTTCTACAGTAGTACACAATATTGATGTTATTTACTATTCCCAAGGAATTTGATTAAAACCAAAAATTCAGCAGTTTGTTGGTACTTTCTGTAGCCTTTTTGATTTGTTTTGTCTCTAATTTGTTTAATACTTAATTTATTTATTATTGGATTCAAGGACAATAAGATGTCTCCATGGCCACACATGTAGAAAAAAATGGATCTATTAAAGACGTATGCCATAAGACACATTATTTGCTCATATTTACATAGTGACAGAGCTCCACTGATATTAAAATGTAGAACCTTCGTGAACAGTGCAACATTAGCTCGTATAATCCAGTTATTTTCAAAACCATTTTATCAGCTCATGTTGTGCTTCTTCTGTAAAAGAACATTCACCAGCTAATCTTTCATTTTGTTGCTGTGGTGGTGCTCTGCAGACACTGATCCTTATGGACCAACTTTACGCTTTGTCATTTTATATGTCTTAAATTGAAAATCTCCTTTTGCGTAGTGAAACTCAGCTACAGCCGAAAGGATGTTTTGCAATCTGCATGAGTACAATGCAAAGTGAGTATGAGGCACTATGCAGGAAACAAAGAACTCCTACATCTTTGTTTTCAACTGCAACATTTTAAACACAGTCATCGAGCTGGATGGGCAAAGTTTACAATCGTGATGTTGGTTGTGTATTATCTTCTTGAGAGTTCACTGCTGTTTTTATACAGCAATCTACCTGCCAGAGCTGTACAGTAGCACCAGGATCAACACAGCATACCCTAGCTGGATTTTCATCATCATTTCAGTCATGCAAATTCAAAGACTGTCGGTTGGAAAATCTGTAACGCCAAGTTTGCTGCAAGAGCAGAAAATACAGGCCAACATCCAAGTTGCTGTCAATGCATGAGTGCTCACTTACCTTAAAAGTGTGTGCTATTTGTTTGTCTGTTCTACTGTATGTTGCACTGAGGTCCATGAGATAAATCATTTAATTTCTGAACACATTGTATGTCAAGCATTTGTATGAAAATGACACAAACTGAACTTGATCCTAATCTGAAAAAATCATAACATCAAACTTGAGACACAGTTTTACCACAGTGACTTTAAGATGCATCAACATGATTAATTACATTTTCACCTATGGATATGAAGGGGACTGACACAAATAAACAAACAACAAAAAAACCATGGATCAAACTCACTGATGTGATGACACATACTGTGACACCATAGAAATTTCAACAGAATCAGAGTTACTGATTCAATGTACTATTACTCAGGTTCTCTCTCACAGATGGTCACACACATTTGTTAGAAGGCCCAAAATAGTGTGGACTTTGGAAATATAACGGCATTATATATGTTTGCAGTTATTTATTTGATATGGTTTGGGTTGTTTGACTTGTTACATTATTGATATAAACAAAGGTTTTTCCAGCATCACTTGCTGTCTAGTTGACACCTGTAAATGGGTCGCTGTCAACTGGGTTTAGAGCGCAAGCTGTCTTGAGTTGCAGTGGCACGACACTATGCGCTTAAATGTTCTTCACTGTGTTAAGCATCAAACAGTACTCATAACATGTTGTCAGGTTTAGTCCTTTGGCTATTTATATGTTTTTGCAAAGAAAGAGAATAATATGTCCAATTCACATTTGACCCATTTGTACACCCTATGTCCACCTCAAATATGCTGTTGGTTTTTTTATATTAATGGTTAAAACAATACTCGTATATATAGTGTTCTTTATGCTACGCGCCTAATATGCTAGCAAAGCGTGTAACAATAGGTTTTTTTTTGTCCCAGAGAAACAGAGGGCACTACCAGCTGTTGTTTGTTGCGTGCAGGCAGAACGCTATTCTGAAGAGTGGCAGTGCTCTTTTCACCCAGAGCTGCTCATTAACTGATATTCAGAGCAAAAATTGATGTTGAAAGGGTGTTTGTTTGCAGGCCTACATGAGTGCTGCTTATGTTTTTCGTCTTGGTGCTCAAATCACAATCAGAAGGACATTTATGACAGTTTATTCCACTTCTGTTGTGTGATTTGATGCTCACCACCACTGACCGCAACATTGAGAGGCCTCTATGTGCTGATCAAATGGAGCGTAGATATAATCATCTAATTTGCTTGATGTCCTCCATGCTAAACTGTTGCTACTGCTATGGTTTAGGACATTTACTGAATTTAAATCTGAAATCATATCTACTTTACTGTATAAAAATGTTAGTGTAACTACAGATTTATTGTTCATAGTTTTTTTTTATCAACCTTAATGTAGAGGAAAATGGTATTTGGAAAATCTCTGAATATAATATCTCCTTTTGCTCCCAGCACCGGAGGAGCGTGTCTGTTTTGCTGTCATACACAGGCCATGAGGACTGCTGCAGTAGTGAAGACTAGTGGTGGAGGTTTTGAGCATTTTCCTCTCGTATATACTGAATGCAGACCTTTAAATGTATGAGCACTGATGCTGGCATCGTATATTTCAGTTGATACTGCCTTTGTGCTTTTATAGTAATTAACAAAAATCTACAAACTGGTACATATGTACATCAGCGACCATTGTAGAAACAAGGAATAACTGAGATGATTAAAGTATTTAAACACTAACAGGAACTATATGTAACCTAAATCCAAATCCAGTACAGGCAGCAGAGTCAGAATCAAGAGTAATATCCACAGGGTAATTACTGAATACTGTACAGAAAAGTGCATAAAAGTCGAAATAAGAATAGAATAACTGCTACCTAGCAACTGTTGAGACTGGCGAAGGACAGGTCGGGTTTGGGGAACCCTTGTAATTGTATTGCTGCTTTTTGCAGATGATCTGGTTCTGTTGGTTTCATCAGATTCAGGACCTCCAGCATGCACTGGGACGGTTTGTAGGCAAGTGTGAAGGGGTTGAATGAGATTACACCCCACACCTGAGGCCACGATTCTCTACCAGAAAATGGTGGTGATTGTTCTAGGTGGGGGGAGAGTTATGTCCCGCAAATTAAGGAGTATGGGTCTCTGGGTCTTGTCTATGTTAGTAGATGGAAGTTGACAGGTGGATTGGTGCATCAGCAGTAATGTGACATTGTACTGACCAGTGGAACTCTTTAATTAAATGTTATTTTTATTTCCATGTAATAGGGTACCAAGGGTTCTTTAAGTCTCCACCAAACCAGAGAAAAATGCGTAAATATAGATTTCAGTGGAATTGAGTTGTATTAGATGAGACTTCATGCTGTGGTCCCATTGTGTTTTCCAGTGATTCTGAAAATCAGAAAGATTTTAGTCTCTCTTTTAAAAGATTCTTTCAAAGAGACCAAAACCATGCATGTACATAAAATGGTTCAAGAACAGCTTTTAAATATTCTTTTGAGCCTTGATAGGTGTTTTAGTTGGTTGATTGATACTATCAGTATATAAAAAAGTGACCCATTGCCACATTAGGTGACATTCTGGGTACATGAACTTTCTCAGTGTTGCAATATTTGTGTCTCTTGCTGTTTTGTTTATAAATGTTTTGAGTCACCGCTGATGTTGCTGATAATACTTCAACTGTAAGCAAATAACAAGACATTTTGGGACTTAAGGTAATTATGTAGTACACAATTACACAAGCCATCCAGTTTTCCCCTTTTAATTTCCCTCAGGTATTTTTATGGTTGGCAGAATTGTTTTTGTATAAGTAACAGAGACAGAAAGATAAATTGACACCCAGATATACAGTGACACACGGGATTACAGTCAGCTGTACTAATTATATGGCTTACTGTCTCATAAACACTGGACTTATAAATCACAACACAATCTGACCTGTTGGGGGTCCTGGTGGTTCTTCATTGGGCTGAAGTTGATGGAGTTTATATTCAGCTCTGCTGCAGGAAGTGGAGCAGTGAAATTAGCATCTGCAGTGGAAGTGGGTTGAACTAATTTCACTGATTAGAGCCCTCACTTGAAGTTGGGAGCTACAGAGTACATCTGTGTGTCTGTTAATGAGTCAATATAATGATAATTAACACTGTTCAGCATTGGTAAAATAGCTTCCTGTGTGTCTCTTTTTCAATGGAACAATGATCAGAACTAGAATCAGAATAAACCCAATGCTTCTTTATTGTCATTGCACCAAGAATAGTACAAGAAGATTTGCTTTCACACCTAAAAGTGATGTTGACGCATACACACATACATGCATGCTCCTCTCAATATTAAAAGTATAAGTATACAAGTATATATATATATATATATATATATATATATATATATATATATAAATATATATAGTGTGTGTGTATATATATATATATGTACATATATATATATATATATATGCACACAGTTGCAATAATTTATATTCAATTAATATATATGATGTATAATATATGGTGGTGTCAGTAGAGGGCCAAGTGTTTGTAAGAGTTGTTGAGGACTGTTCTGGGAAAGAAGCTTGTTTTCAGCCTGGATGTGTGGGCTCTGAAAGCTCCTGAAGCACTTGCCAGGTGGCAGAAGTAGAAGAGCTGATGAACTACATATTTCAGGATGGAGCTGCCGGTAGAGAGACAGCGAAGTTCTGAAGATGCTATCCAGTTGGGCAGTGGCTGTTTGATGATTTTCTGAGATGTGTTTATGACCTCTGGAGACTTTTTCTCTGGTTGCTGTGCAGTTTGCATACCTATGCTGTGATGTTGTAATGATACCCAACAGAGCAGTGGTAGGAAGGCCTTAAGTAGCCTGCAGACAGGTTAGTTTTCCTGACTGTCCATAGGAAATACAGCCCTGTTGGACCTTTTTTTTATCAGAACAGTGGAGCTGATAGACCATGTGGGAGGTCATATGTACATGCAACGCCGCTCTGCAGCCACGATATGGCCTTCTCACCTCGTCAGGTAAATGGGAACTCATCAAAAGGGACCATGTTTTCAGAGCAATAATTTCAAATAAACAAATCTTTGAAAAGAAAAATCCATATCCATAGGATAGAATAACACAGAGATATCACGTGATTAGAAAGAGCAAAAATAAAGAGTAAATAAAGAGAAAATATGGCATTACACGGAGCTGCTGAATGGCTGCTACCTGGCTAGTGCCGGAAAGATCAGTACACAGGAAGATTGCTATGAGCTTTGTCTTGCAGGCAACCGCCAGTGTAGTCCTACTATTTACTTTGTTCTGTTTGCACTCTTATATCACTGGAACCAGTATTAGGCAGTGATCCCCCAGAGTAACTGATGAACTGATGAACAGGTGCAAGTGAGGTCCTTAAGCAGGAGAGAGGCCTTATGGGGAGCCACAGACAGAGAGAGGAAAAAAAGAGAACACCATAAACATTAAAGCTACAGGCTGTGTTGATCAGGCCCTTGCACCTCTGCCCACTGGGGAATGCTATGGGACCTCACTGACATGGTTGTGCCAAAAATCAGATACTTTCTGTCTCAAAAGGATGCTGAAAACCAGTCCATGCATTTGTTACTTCCAGACTGACTATTGTAATTCACACATTGCCTCGGTAAGTCTCTGTAAAGAGTCTGCAGTTGATCCAAAACCCAGCACGATTACTGACAGGAACTAGTAAAAGACATCATGTTTCTCCTGTGTCAGCTGCCTACATTGACTCTGTCAAATCCAGAACAAAATTTAAAATCCTCCTCCCTCACCTACAAAGCTCCTTAATGGTCAGGCTCCATCCTATCTTTAAAGAGCTTAGAATTCCTTACCATCCCCTGTGAACATTGCGCCCCAGAATGCTGGTTTGCTGGTGGTTCCAGAGTTTCCATGAATGAGAGGCAGATCTCCAGCTATCAGGCTCTCTATCAGGAACCTTCCCAGTTTCAGTCTGGGAGGCAGACACCTCTGCACTTTTAAGAGTAGGCTTAAAACTTTCCTTTTGATACAAGTTATAGTTAGGGCTGGCTCAGCTGTTTGGACCATCCCTCAGTTATACTGCAATAGGCCTAGACTGCCAGAGGGCTTCCCATGATGCACTGAGCTTCTCTCTCTCTCTCTCCGTCTCTTTTCAGTATGGATTCATATCCCATAAACATATTACTAACTCGATATCCTCCCCTTTTCCAGTTGTTTTGTGTTCTTTCATGCAGGTATTTTGCCTCCGAAGTAGAGCTCCTGATCCAGATGACAAGCCTCCTGCTGCTCCTACAACCCCACTCAACACCTGCTGTTTTGTATTGATTCATTGAAAATAGTATTAACATCAAAACAAGACTTTGTGTTGGTAGTATTAATACTTTTATTCATCTCCCAGTCCATTTTCTTATTATTATCAAGGCCTGTACAAAGTGTCGGCTCGTTCATAGAGACTGGATGTGAATAGGTCTCTGGTGTCCAGCCAGTGTTGGTTTCTTTTAATCATGAGCCTTCTCCTAACCTCCAACCAGGTAGTTTGAATTGCCTAAGCTAACCAAATGTTTTTGCTTTAGCCCTGGTTTAGGAAGGCACTGAAAATTACCTATTGAGTGATGCCAGATTGACTTTGGAGAGAAAAGGCAAATGATTTATTTTGTCTTTGAGTTTGCCTCTTCAGAGTTGTTAGGGTAGATTGCTACTAATTTCTGTCTGGCATCTGACATGTAGGAGCATTTTTTCCTTGGTCAGTCAACTAAAACCTTAACCTGTCAAGTCCAATTCAGGGAATTCATCTTATTTATGCTTATTTATTGCCAGGTAACAACATGAATGACAGCAAAACTATAAAAAATAAGACCCAGGTTTACCCTGTGATATTGTACTACATACACAGTATTATCTTCAATCTTCAAACCAAGTTTTACTGGGCTTGTGGACTGCATGACACTGAAACCTCTGCCTGAGGAAACTGAAAGGAAGTAAACAAGACTACCAGCCTGGTAGCACCAATACACATGTATTTCCCGAACTGGTAAACGATACAGTTACTAATGGACCTCAGTTAGTGGGACTGTGTTAGCAAAGACAAAAGACATAGTTACCATAGGCATAAATTAAACCTCTTACACTGGGTTTTGTTCTTAAAAGGAACTAAATTTATGAGTTAGTCTAATCCAAGGAAGTAACTTTCAAGCAGCATTTGACACTTGGGCTTGGATAGTATGGGAAGATGCCAAGACTGACAAATTGGAGAGAACAGCCAGTACAGACTTTGGAGAAGGCAATTCTCTGTCATTTTTCATCCTAACAAAATCAGAGCTCAGCAGCCCTTCAGATCTGCAGCTGACATAAAATAGAGAGTTTTGGAGAATAGTGTAAATAGCTCAATGTCGGTATGTGCTCCTGCCAAAATGGCAAATAGTGTTTTTAAGTATACATTGTTATATGAAAGCAGTCAATCGCTGGTGTTAATCATCTCTCTGCAAGCAGCAGGATGTGCATGTTTTGAATACGTGATCGTGCTGTTAACAGTGTCAGCTTTGAGGAAATTCCCTCCCAAGTGTACATGGGCTTTATTAAACAGTGTCTAGTCTGTTCTCAAGATGTCACTTTTGGACAAAAAGCATAATCTTATTTCAACAACCAAAATGTGTGTTCTATGTGGTGGAGCTTATTCTTTCTAACAAATCAAAATTAAGAATTTTCTCCACTTTCTATGGATTTAGCTATTTAAGTTTTCCAAGCCTCAGCCTTTTTTCTTGTTTTATTTATAGATAATATCTAAATTAAGGATGAATCTGAGGGCCTGTGACTACGAGGCCCTAAAAAAATATTAGATTTTTCACCTGCAAAAGGTGGGTGTAGTCTTTGATGGAAGTGGTGGAATTAACCCGATAGCTTAGTCCATAATGCAGTGTTAGTTGCGCTAATGCAAAACTATCCCAAAAATACTCAAGACAACCAATTTTTCATGTTGAGACAGCACTAAAATTCACAAAAGTAACAATTGAAAATAAGGATTTACAGATGAAATATATAAAATTTTTCATCAAAAATGAAATCTAATCAATAATGTGAAGGACTGAAAATTTATGTTTTAATGCAAAAATCTTATTCAACAACCTGCACTGCTCGCTTTCTGACACCTTGCCAAATGATCACGTCAATCAGTGGTATCCCCACCCTCTGAGATATCATTTGGAAAATCAAAGTTTGATAGTGAATACAGTCTATTCATTTATGGCTCAGCATAGCACAAGTGTCACAGCCTACCCAAGCTTCGTGACTTTTTGTTTCTTAGTTGTTATTTAGTATTTTCTCTTGTGTTTCTGGTATAGGTTCCTGTGATATTTTTGGTAATTAGTATTTAGCCAGTGTTTCTGGTTTTATTTTTGTTATCCTTTCCCTTGTGTTCCTTGTGTCATTGTACTCCTGTTTCATTTGAAATCTTGTCCTGTCTCTTCAGTGTTGCTTTTACTCCTGTCTTTGTCCCATTTCCTCAGTTTTTCTGCCCTCACCTGGTGTCCCATGAGTAATCACCCTCCTGTGTATATATAGTTCTGTGTCTCCTGTTTAGTTGGGTTGTGTGGATTGAGTCTTGCTAGGTTTTGTGCGGTCCTGTTTTTTCTAGTGCTTCCAGTGTTCACCTGTGTCTCTTGAGTTCTGTGTTTTTGGATTTCTTTGTTTTTGGACCTTTTCCCGCGCCTCGACCAGAGGCCTGTACTACGGGCGAGGTTACCGCTTATCAGAGTAATCTCAGGAGTAACTTAGTGACGCCAGGTGTAACTTCCCGACAACCTGCATTACTTAAAGGTGGATAGTTTTACCCAAGAGGTCTGCTGCCATGGTAATTTACGCTACATCTCTAAACTGCCCGGCAGTTTATGTTCGGTGGGGGTTACCGCGTGTTATCAAGTACCTCCCACAGGTGGAATAAACCAATTGATATTGGGCACGACTGAGAGAGGCTGGATCATAGATGGGGGTTGGTTCAAAGACCGTTGACTTGTGAAGTAATCCTTAAATGGGGGTGGGAGGCATTATTGTCCTGGTAGACAATATAATGTGACAGGGTTGTTAGAATTGTAGACTGCATACCAAGATATGCAGTATTAATGATGCAGTTATTACTCACTTTTATAAGTAAAATGCTTATATTTCATTCAGATTTCCACTGAGGCTGCAGCTGAAATACTCTTTAAAAAGAAGTTCATCTCATATAACAGCATTACATTCATAACTGTAATCGGGCTATCTGAAAAATGACTACATTTTGGCGTGTCCTTGCATCTCCCTATTACAAATTAAGAATCCAGGAACATTTGACAAGTCTCCTGGCTTTGTAGGCAGCTGCGGTTCTACATTTTATCGTCAGAGTCTCTTTAAATTCCTCAGAACCGGCTAGAATTAACATGCGCCTTCTATCTGAGAGATATCATTACCTGCTTTATGCACACGCACAACCCGGGATTAACAGACTCAGGTTACCAGCATCTACCCACCGTCAGAGTGCACCGCTTAACACAATTGAGGCAGCCAGGGTCATCAACCCTACTTTCCTTGATAACCTCAATTAAATCAGAGTAGGTTAAACCCCTCATAGTACAGGCCTCTGCTAGTGAGTTTTTGTTCTTTGGTTTCAGTTTTGTTCTATTAAATTCTATACTGTCTGCATTTGGGTTCTCACCGCCACCAGACAGTGAGTATAACAACACTGCTGGTTTGAATGTTTATAATAAGGTGGATCTATAAATTGATGTTTGGATATTACGGCCAAACTAAATGTGTGGAAAGGCATCACTATGCAACCTGGCTCAATTCACCACATTACCATCTCTGTCAAAGGTGCGCACATTCTCACATTCTCAAACCAGAAAGTCCTGTCGGTATTGTTATTGAGGCTCCAAATGAAACATTTCTGTGTCTTAACAAAACTCCCCAGTATTAGCTCACACATGTGAGCAATTGTGTCCCCCGCTTCTAAGGTGTATGGAACCTTCTGCCTCTAGTTTGGCAGTTGGACCAGAACTTAGCATGGAGGCAGGTGATGCCAGATGGATGGCAAGATAACATTTGGTAAAATAAGATTATTGCAACAAAGTGATGTTGAAATCTGTGTGTATGTCATTGTATGTGTATGTCTTGTTGCTAGTTATAAGTTTATTTGCCTCTGCCAGGCACAGCAGGCTGACATAATTTATATGTGAAGTAATGCTACCTTACCATGCGTTCAGCATTAGCACTAGCTAATGGTAACCGTGAGGTCTGAACCATATAGCATTGGGGAACAGTAGAGCCACAGTGATGTTAATACAAGAGCTAGTCAACTGTCTAAGGTTAGCAAATGTAATTAAAATAGCACTGTATATTTTACTGTGTACGCCCACTTTACAGAAGGCATGAGTCACTTCACGACAGGCAGTCTGTTTTTCTAATTGGTAGTGATGTAAGATTTACACAATTACATTTCAAGAGGGTCTCGGCAGACCCTTGGGGCTTTTAGGCCCTAAGAAAGTGTTAGATCATTAAAAGTAAACTAAGTAGCCAAAAGATATTAATTATTTTATATTATTCATAATTACATTTTGTTATAATTGCTCTATCTAAAAAAGTAGTGGCAGAATATCATCCTTAAAATAACAACAATCATCAACAACAATCATTCTACACACTGCCAAATTAGTCAGTATAGGTTAGGTATAGGGTCATTGTTACATACTTTAAGCTTAAAAAGGTTCTCAAAGCACTAGAAGGACTGCAAGGTGTGACTTGAAACTTCTTTTCTTTAATTCAATTCCCAAAAGAAGAGGTTCTTCAGCATAAAAGGTTCTCTAGAGCACTGAAAGTGCTTCTGTGTTAATTTATGACTGAATGTATACAACACTACACTTCGCCATATTCTTTCTCAGTGTTTTGCTGTGTAAAGCTGACTTTTATCCGCTATACTCTATCCTGTCTACCAATGCAAGAACGAATACATTATTTAATTTTATTTTTTTGAGACTTATGGTCTTTAAGGAAACGTGAGCTACACCAGAAAACAAAACAGATCACTATCACATTACAATGATAAAGTTATCACGGATAACTCACTATCACGTTATAATGTGAAAAGTTTCAGCAGTATGTCAGAATAACTTTATTTCACATTATAATACAAACATAATTGCCATGTTGTAATGTGAAACTTGTTATGTTTAGTAAACTGGAAATAAAGTTATCTCAAGCTTTCTCACAACATGAAGCAAAATTATGTTATAACATGAAATAATAGTAGGGCCAAATATCCATCCAGCCATTATCTGTACCGCTTGTGGAGAATCCTCCCACCTCAATCTTCTACTCCCACCCACCCCTACACTTTTTACCTAGTCTACTGCTGTAAAGTCATAAAGGAAATTAGTTACCTGAGCTATTAATTCCTTTTCACCTGAACAAAGAGCTTGGCCAGTTGCCATATAAAATTCTATTCTACCATTTTGGATTGAATAAATTAAATAATTTGAGTTTGCCACAGTTTGCCTTTGTTTTATGGTTTAATGGTAGTAGTTTTATTTCCTGTATAGTTGTGTTGGTGTTGCATTACTGGTTAATCTATTCTGGAGCCAGATATTGATAGGACACTGTCTTCACTTTGACTATCCAATTCTAAAAATTCTATGTAGTCCTTCAAGCCGAGCAAGATCAATTCGATGGACAGAGTACATCTTATAGAAGGCCACCCTGCTCCTGTAATCCACCACGATGTTTAGAAGATTACAACATCCCTCCCAAGCCTATCACATGAAGCTAATCTTGCTGTCTATCAAATCTAACCTCACTGTGCCACCACACAAACCTCCCAGCACCATTAAGGAAAGACAAGTGAATGGAGAAACTACCTAAATGGATATGGAAATAGAACAGCTCAAAAGTCTAATCTGGCTCAAGGGGAAAGGCTAATCAACAGCCATACTCATTTCCATCCATTCTGTGTCATTCATCCAGTGATCCAGCCCAGATTGCAGATTACTATCAGGGACCCTGTCTTCATTAGAATCTCCCCATAGTTAAAGAGCTGTATGGTAAACCTGGGGACCACGCATTGACAAACTTTAAAATGCAAGGCCCTTTTCTTGTCCTCTGTTCCTTTCATCTCATCACACCTTTTAATGCTGATTTTGCTCACACCTACAATGGCAAGATGATCAAGTCCAGTCCCCTCTTGTCCCCTGCTGAGTCAATGTCTGTGCTCACTGTAAGGTCTGTGGAATGCAACATCCATTCCTTCAGTGATCCCAACTGTAATTACATCATGTCATTTATTGTAACCATTGTTCACCCTGCATACAGTATGACCACTGCCCTTACCGTCGCATATCTGTCCTCTGTCTTTAACTCTGGGTCAGTCCACTACTAGACCTGTCGGAGTTAGTAAACCTCACCATACTCTAGAGTACCAATAAACCACCACCACTACAGCAAACTTGAAAATAAGGACTTGAGGAATTTCTTCAATATAAGTTATATGGGCATAACATTCCCACGCCATCATGACAACTAGCTCAACACCACCTGCTCCAAGTCAGCTTTGCTCTTCCACCCCCACCTTGCCTTTTAATGCCTGAAGCACCACAGTCTGCAAGGCTCAACCAGCCCAGGCGACGCAGACTAGTGAGAATTTCAAACAGCGAACTAGTATCATATAATAACTGTAGCCATCAGACAATTGTTGGTGGACCCCAGACTGTGAAGCCTCCTGAGCCACCTTGTCTGCAGCCACATGCTCCTTTAAACCCCCTCTATGCTGTCTCCAATTGCTAGATGTCAGTCCTCCTCACAGCCTAATGTTTCCTCAGCTGACCAGAAACTGATGGAGTCAAAGTAGAAGTGACAATCAGATATTTTATTTTTCAGCTGCACTCTTACGCAAATGTTAACTACTGTGGAGGAGGATGGGTCTATGGGGTCGTGCTAAATAAACAAAACAAACACAGCAAAACAAGGCGTAACTACCACCAGAGGCCTGTACTACGAATGGAGTTTAACCTACTCTGATTAAACTCAGGGTTATCAAGGAAAGTCGGGGTTGACAAACCCTGACTGCCTCGATCTGTGTTAAACGGTACTACGACGGTGGTTCAGATGTCGGTAAGTTGAGTCGGTGTTGTTAGTTCGGAGTTAGTGCGCGTGAATAAAACGGGCGTGCACCGTATCTCTCAGATGAAGAGCCCATGTTAATTCTGTCGGTTTACGAGGAATTTAAAGAGACTCTAACGACACAATGTAAAACCAACAAAGACAAGGAGACTTGTCACATGTTCTCTGGGTTCTTAAGTCACATGTCTGAGAATGAGCTGTTACTGTTAATGATGTTCTGCCTGGAACACTCAGGCTGTATATGTATGAATGCAATGCTGTTATGTTCAGTATGAACTTCATGTTAACAGTATTTCAGCCTCAGTGGAAACTGAACCTGGATCAAATAGAAACATTCTATAAAGTGGTTCACATTCATATTTCCCATCATTAATACTGCATATTTTGGTCTGTAGTCTACAATTACAACAGCCTGTCGCATTATATTGTCTTTCAGGACAATAATGCCCCCCACCCCCATTTAAATTATTATTCAAATCAATAATATGCAACACTAATGATGCTAAATTCTGCTGCTTGACTGTGAGGGAAAAAAAAAGACAAATAAAAATAACTGAAATTGAAAATGGACCGAATAATACGGAGCATTTAAAAAAACACCATTTATTGGTCCACATACCTCTACCACCCACTACATCCTTTTTTTTTTCTTTCTTTTTTTTTTTTTGGTGGGGTGGGGTGGAGACTGACGGTCTTTAGACAACCCCCGTCCTACGGAGTCAGCCTCTCTCAGCCGTTGTGCCAATGTCGATTGGTTCTTCCACCTGTGGGGCGGAGCTTAGGTAGAAGTAACACCGAGTTAACCACGAACATAAACTGCTCGGAGCAGTTTAGAGACGCAGCGTAAATTACCATGGCAGCAGACCCCGGGTAAAACCTATCCGGCTTTCGTAGTACAGGTTAACCAGGATGTTACACCTCACGTCACCAAGTTACTCCTGAAGTTACCCTGATAAACCAGTAACCTCGCTTCGTAGTACAGGCCTGAAAACAAAACCTAAACAAAAAGACAAAACTAGCTTCTCTAACACCAACTGTTAACTTGGTGTGTTTAAACAAAAGAAAACTATGTGTAAAAGAATGTACAGGGTTCCCCAGCTCACCTAAAGTCCTCAACCTTCCTCTACATATTTGTTTCTAACTAGCAGCAACTCAAATGAAATTTGGCACACCTCAGTCTGGCAGGCATCAGGGAAAATGAGAGCGGCAGCACTCTGCAGGTGTGGTCCTTTTATTTGAGGGCCAGGAATACTATGAGGCCAGTCTCAGGTGGAGACCAATCATGTAGGTGGGACCTAGAGTGCAAACATGGGAGGAGGAGAGAAAGAAAAGCAGGAGGGAAAGAAAACACACACAACCAACACAATGACCCTGTCTGGCATTTAACGCCAGGCATTCCCTATAACCTGGTTGACTTCCCTAACTGGGTAGAAGAGGAAGCAGAATGTCAGGGTATGGCCACACAGACAAGTGAGAGTCAAAAAGGACAAGTAGAGGAACAGAAACCTCCAAAATCCAGCTATCTCAGGTCCAATAATCCAGTGACTACCATTCTTCATGGAACTAGTCAACCTCAAACCCAGAAGCAACCTCTGTATGAACCTGCTAGTAACTGTAGGCAGACATGCCCTTTTTGTGGTGTACCCTGACCACCACTCAAGCGTCTGCCTGGACTTCTGTCAGCTTTCTATTATATATATATATACAGTTAGGAAGTGGATACAAGAAAAGGGACGCTGCTGGAGGTGTGCACATGACCACAGAGCTTCGAACTGTACCCACAATGCAAGGAAAACATTTGGGACTCATTCATGAAGTGAATCAGCCAAAAAGGGATTTCAGTACTTCTTGTCTTATTTGCTCCAATTGCACTACACTGGTCCTACTGAAAGTGGTCAAAGTTCTGCTGAGTTACAGGGGGAGAAACCTTGAAACATATGCCATAATGGATTATGGTTCAGAGTGAACTATGCTGGTAGCAGCTGCAGCCAGAGCCCTTGGTCTTGACAAGATGGCTGAGTTTCTAATGTTGAAAAGAATGCGGCAAGGTACTGAGACTCTAGATGGCACTACGGCCACATTCAACATTGCTTCAGCATCTCACGCTGACAACTGTGAGATGCCGATGCTCGGCTGACTTATCCTGTTTATGTTCTGCAAAGATTCAAGCCTCTTCATGGCTTATCACAGCAGGCTTTCCAGAAAGTTCAGTCTGTGCTCCTGATTGGCTCTGATCACCATCATCGGCACTTGTGAAAGTTACAAACAACCTCCTAATCGCATCAGACAATGGGCTTGTCTCTGTACTTGTCTTGTTAGATCTCAGTGCTGCTTTTGATACGACTGACCATCACATGCTTTTACAGAGACCGGGGCATTTTATTGGCATTAAGGGAACTGCACTAAACTGGTTTAAGACTTGGACGACCAGCAACTTTGTAAAAACGTCCTTTTAAGAGGCAGAAACCTCGAGTAGAACCAGACTCAGGGTGGGCAACCATCTGCCTCGACCGGTTGGGTTGAGAAAGAGAGAGAGAGAGAGAGAAGGGGAAAGGGGGGGAGGGGGTAGAGAATAGTGACAGAAGAACATAGCATAACACGGATTCCATGTAAAAAGATGTAAAGTGATACCAATAATACAGTAGTAGTAATGATAATAGTAATAATTAAAGTAATAATTGCAAAAGTAGCAATAAAACTAGAAGCAGGACTAGTAATTTCTAATTATTAACAACTGGTGTTGTGCAGAGTTGTAGGAGCAGCCAGAGGCTTGTCATCACGGATCAGACTCTACAGCTCCAGAGGTATAAGTACCTGCAGAGAGTGACAAAAGAGGAGAGACGGAAGAGCACAATACTACGGGGAAAGGAAGATACTGAGTTAGTAACACGTAATATGGGATATTAATCCATGGTGGAGAGACAGAGAGAGAGAAACTCAGTGCATCATGGGAAATCTCCCAGCAGTCTAGGCCTGCTTGCAGCATAACTAAGGGATGGTTCAAGCCTGAGCCAACCCTAACTATAAGCTTTATCAAAGAGGAACGTTTTAAGCCTACTCTTAAAAGTGCAGAGAGTGTCTGCTTCCCGGACCGAAACTAGGAGAAGGTTCCACAATAGAGGAGCCTGATAACTGAAGGCTCTGCCTCCCATTCTACTCTTGAAAACTCCAGGAACCACCAGTAAACCAGCATTCTGGGAGTGCAATGTTCTAGTGGGATTGTAGGGGACTATGACTCTGAGGTATGATGGTGCCTGACCATTAAGGGCTTTGTAGGTGAGGAGGAGGATTTTAAATTCTATTCTGGATTTGACTGGGAGCCAATGTAGAGAGGCTAACATAGGAGAAATATGGTCTCTTTTTCTAGTTCCTGTCAGTAATCATGCTGCAGTGTTTTGGATCAGCTGCAGAATCTTTCGAGACTTGTTGGGGCAGCCTGATAATAATGAATTACAGTAGTCCAGCCTGGAAGTAACAAATGCATGGACTAGTTTTTCTGCATCCTTTTGAGACAGAAAATGTCTAATTTTGGTGATATTACGTAGGTGAAAGAAGGCAGTCCTAGAGGTTTGTTTTATGTTTGAGCTAAAGGACATATCCTGATCGAAGATAACTCCAAGGTTCTTTACAGTGGAGCTGGGGACCAGGGCAATGCTGTCTAATGTAACTACGTCATTAGAAAATGTATTTCTGAGGTGTTCGGGACCAAGTACAGTAACGTCGGTTTTGTCTGAGTTCAATCGTAGGAAGTTGCTAGTCATACAAGTTTCAATGTCCCTAAGGCATGCCTGAAGTTTGGTTAACTTTCGTTAGTCTTCATTGACAGATAAAGCTGTGTGTCATCTGCGTAACAATGGAAGTTTATGGAGTGATTCCTGATAATGTTGCCCAAGGGAAGCATATATAAGGTGAAGAGAATCAGTCCAAGCACTGACCCTTGTGGAACTCCATGTCTAACTTTTGTGTACATGGAGGAATTGTTGTTAACATGCACGAACTGAAGCCTATCAGATAGGTAGGACTTAAAGTTTAGTGCGGTACCTTTTAATGCCAATAAAATGCTCCAGTCTCTGTAAAAGGATGTGATGGTCAATCATATGAAAAGCAGTACTGAGATCTAACAAGACAAGTACAGAAACAAGTCCGTTGTCTGATGCAATTAGGAGGTAATTTGTTACTTTTACAAGTGCCGTCTCTGTGCTATGATACAACCTAAATCCTGACTAAAAAACCTCAAATAAACTATTACCTTGTAGAAAGTCACACAACTGTTTTGCAACTGATTTCTCCAGGATCTTAGAAAGAAAGGGGAGGTTAGCTATAGGTCTGTAGTTGGATAATATGTCTGGATCAAGAGTGGGCTTTTTTAGAAGAGGTTTGATTACAGCTACTTTATATGTCTGCGGCACATAACCTGTTACCAAGGACAGACTTAACATATCTAATACAGAACTGCAAATTAAAGGCAGCGTTTCCTTAAAAAGCCTAGTTAGGATGGGGTCTAACAGACAGGTTGAAGGTTTAGATGTTGATATAGTTGAAGTGAGCTGGTGGAGGTTGATGGGAGAAAAACAGTCTAAGTTAGGTTTCGCAGCTGATTCTATGGATCCTGTGTTTTGACATAAATCAGTGCTGGTTGCAGGCAGAATGTGATGAATTTTGTCTCTACTAGTAAGAATTTAAAAACTTCATAAAATCATCACTGCTGAGGGTTATAGGAATACATGGATCAATAGAGCTGTGACTCTCTGTCAGCCTGGCTACAGTGCTGAAAAGAAACTTGGGGTTGTTGTTATTATCCTCTATAAATGACGAGTAATAGGCGGCTCTTGCATTACAGAGGGCCTTCTTATATCTTTTTTAGTTTCCTCCCAGTTTGGTGGAATGCCACATTCTTTCAAGCCTATGTGATATTTGTTTTAGTGTACGGGTTTGAGAGTTGTACCATGGAGCTTGCCTCTTTTGCTTTATTTTTTTTTCATTTTTAGGGGGCAATGGAGTCTAAAGATGTACGTAGTGAGCCTGCAACACTGTCTACAAGATGATCAAGTTGGGAGGGAGTAGCTTCCGTTAAATTGAGATAAGGCATTGGATTTAGGTTGCTACTGCACTATCAGAAAGATTTCTAGTTAGGACTTTTTTGCCTGATGATACATAATCCAGTAATGTGAATTCAAAAGTGATTAAAAAGTAGTCTGATAGAAGGGGATTCTGTGGGAAGACTGTTAACATGGTCAATATTAATACCACAGACCAAAACAATATCAAGGGTGTGAGCAAAACAATGAGTAGGTTTATTAACACTCAGAGAGAAGCCAATACAGTCTAATAATGAGGAAAGTGCAGTGCTTGGCCATGAACACCTCAGAAATACATTTTCCAATGACATAGTTACATTAGATGGCATTGCCCTGGCCTCCAGCTCCACTGTAAAGAAGCAAACCTCTAGGACTGCCTTCTTTCACCTGTGTAATATTGCCAAAATCAGACATTTTCTGTCTCAAAAGGATGCCGAAAAACAAGTCCTTGCATTTGTTACTTCCAGGCTGGACTATTGTAATTCATTATTATCAGGCTGCCCCAACAAGTCTCTAAAGAGTCTGCAGTTGACCCAAAATGCTACAGCACGTTTACTAACAGGAACTAGAAAAAGAGACCATATTTCTACTATGTTACATCTATATCTGCATCTCCCGGCCAAATCCAATAGAATTCAAAATCCTCCTCCTCACCTACAAAGCCCTTAATGGTCAGGCTCCATCCTATCTTAAAGAGCTTATAGTTCCCTTCAATCCCACCAGAACATTGCACTCCCAGAATGCTGGTTTACTGGTAGTTCCCAGATTTTCAGGAGCAGAATGGGTGGCAGAGCCTTTAGCCATCAGGTTCCTCTACTGTGGAACCTTCTCCCAGTCTGGGCCCGGGAGGCAGACACCCTCTGTACATTTAAGAGTAGGCTTAAAACTTTCCTCTTTGATAAAGTTAGGGTTGGCTCAAGCTCGCTTGACCCATGGGATGGCTCAAGCTCGCTTGACCCATCCCTTAGTTATGCTGCTATAGGCCTAGAGTGCAGGGGGATGGAGTCATATCCCCTAAATACGTTACTAACCCAATATCTTCCCTCTCTCCTAGTTTTGTGCTCTTTCGCGCCTCTCTCCTCTTCTGCCTCTTTCTGCAGGTATTTTTGCCTCTGGAGCTGTAGAGTCTGATTTGTGATGACAGGCCTCCTGCTCCTCCTACAACCCCACTCAACACCTGCTGTTATAATTAGTGCTGCTTCTAGTATTGCATTATGCTATGTTCTCCTGTCCTTATTCTCTATCCTGACTTTTGTTGTGAGTTGGCGCTATACAAATAAAATTTAACAGAATTGAATTGAATCTTGTATGTCCTCTTGAACAAGTTTGCGTCCAGGGGGTGGTCCTGCAGCTGTTCATACACATCTTGGTTGGACTTTGCAAAGACCAACAATGCTCCCTGAGGATCACCTTGCAAACTCAGGTTTATTTTCTCCAGAAATCAGTCAAGAAGTTCAATCTGTGTTCATTTCTTGCACAGCTCAAGACACAGACCTTTATTGTGCAGTAGAAAGACTGTGGAAGGTTGATGTGCTGACTTATCAAAATGAGAAAGTCACCACATGGTCTAAGCAGGACAAAGAAGCACTCGCTGGAGTTGGTTGTTACCTAACCCCACTTCTTTGTAAGACAACTTCTCCTAAATTTCAGACTCCAAAGGAATTTGTCCTGTCAGCCCTCAGACAAACTGAACAGAAACTGTCTAAAAATCCACAGCAGGCAGCCATTTATGATTGTGAGATGAACACGTTGTTGAAGCTGGATATGTGAAAAGGCTCAGTCCTCAGGAAGTGGACCAAGCCAACAAATCATATCCCCCACCACCTTGTAGAATACAATGTCAAGCACTGTCTGGTTTTCAACTGCTCATATCAATACCAAGGACAAAACCTTAATGACCTCCTTCCCAGACCAGTTTTGGAACCTTCCTTGATGCGTGTTCTGCTGCGCTTCCATCAGCATCCTGTCATAATTTCTGGTGATATCAAAGCCATGTTCCACCAGGTCAGGTTGCTGACTGACGATAGGCCACTATGTTCATATTTTATGGCAGGACAAGAGATGTGAGGTACCTGTTGATGTTTATAGCAACAGATATAATGTCAGTGACCATCAAGTTAATCTCAATTCTACAGTCCTCTTAAGCAGACAACTGTCTACAGAGTATTCCCACTGAGGAGCAGGTGAGAAATCTAAGACTGTCTGCAAACACTACTTGCCTCTGGAGGCTTTGAGATCTTACAGTGGATTGGTAACTTTCCCTCATTGGTTCATCTACCCAAAGAGGCCCATCCAAGTGCACTGAGGTATGGCTCAGCCAAGACCATACTGACCCATGGAAAGATGCACTGGTTTGATGTGGTACTGCTTCTCAGACACCTTGGGGTATAAACACAGACCTGTTGAATATCAGACTCTTACCCTACGCAATGAGTAATGAATACTAGCTACTCAGTATGATTCCCTTGGGTTCATCATCGTCTTCACCACCCATGCTAAAGTCCTTCTCCAGAAACTCTGGTCCAAAGTGCAAGAATGGGATGACCCCTGCCTTCCAGATGCCTTTGTGAGAGCTTGGATATCATGGGAAAAGGAATTTCTGCATTTGGCAGAGATAAAACTTCCGAGCTGTTATGGACCCACTGAGGATCAAGATCTTTCTCCGAACAGAGAATTATATGTGTTCCGTGATGCTCCTGAAGACAGTGGACAGTGGACAAGCAGGTCATATCTCCTTTGTCATGACTCATTCATGAGGCGTCAATTCACTATTCCTTGTCTAGAGTTGGATGCTGCTCTCACTGGGGCCCCACTAGCACACTTGCTGCAGACAGAGATGACTCTCCTCCTCCTTCACCATTTAGTGATGTGGACAGACTGCACCACTGTATTAATGTGGCCTCATTTAGAGTCCTGCCAGTACAAAATATTTAGATCACTGGATTTGTTGGGTCTCTCTCTGTAAATACCTATTTTAGTATGGTCTAGACCTGCTCTATATGAAAAGTGCCTTGAGATGACTTTTGTTGTGATATGGCGCTATATAAATAAAATTGAATTGAATTGAATTGAATTGAATTGCATCACAGAGATCCGTGAATACATTAAATTCTCAGACTGGAGATATACAGTTGTGAGAAAGAAAGTACACCCTCTTTAAATTCTGTGGTTTTATGTATCAGGACATAACAAAAAATCATCCGGCCCGTGTCATTATTTATTTAACAAAAACTAGGCCAAAATGCAGAAGTAGTGTGTGAAAAATAAGTACACCCTTACTGCTATAATAGGAATTAAGAGGGTAAGTAGCAGCAAGGCGCTGCTAATCAAATTTGATTAATTGATCATCAGAAAGTGTGTCTACCTCTACAAAAGCAGGAGTTTTGGCAGTTTGCTGGTCTGGAGCATTCAGGTGTGAGGTAACACAATGTCAAGGAGGAAAGACATCAGCAGTGATCTTACAGAAGCAACTGTTGCTGCCCATCAATCTGGGAAGGGTTATAAGACCATTTCCAAACAATCTTAAGTCCATCATTCTACAGTGAGAAAAAATGCACAGCTTAGGTTTGCAAAGTTGCATTTGAACAAACCACAAAACTTCTGGAACAATGTCCTTTGAAAGTGAGGATGTTTGGCTATAATGCACAGCACCACATTTGGTGAAAACCAAACACAGCATATCAGCACAAACACCTCATGCCAACTGTCAAGTTTGGTGGTGGAGGGGTGATGATTTGGGCTTGTTTTGCAGCCACAGGACCTGGGCACCTTGCAGTCATTGAGTCAACCATGAACTCCTCTGTATACCAAAGTATTCTAGAGTCAGATGTGAGGCCATCTTTCTGACAACTAAAGCTTGGCCAAAAGTGGTTCATACAACAAGACAATGATCCCAAACACACCAGCAAATCTATAACAGAATTGCTGAAAAAGAAAAGAGTCAAGGTGTTGCAATGGCCCAGTCAAAGTGCAGACCTCAACCTGAATGAAATGCTATGGTGGGACCTTAAGAAAGCTGTGCATAAACGAATGCCCACAAACCTGAATGAACTGAGGCAATGTTGTGAAGAAGAGTGGGCCAAAATTCCTCCACAACGATGTGAGAGACTGATAAAGTCAAACAGAAAAGTTAATTCAAGTTATTTCTGGTCAAGGTGGTTCTACAAGCTACTGAATCATGGGGTGTACTTAGTTCTTCACAGTGGAATCTGTGTGTTGTTTTACACCTGAGGTTAGATTTAAATAATTTTAGAACCTGGTAAGGACCAGATGAATTTTTATCTTGTCCTGATATGTAAAACCATAGAAATCAAAGAGGGTGTACTTTCTTTTTCACTCCTTGAGCAACCCAGCAGATGATATTACTAGAGGAAAAACTCTTGCAGAACTAGCTGGCGCACGTCGATGGAATCAACCCCCAACCCCCATGCAAGGGGAATGGTGTGAGCCCCACGGTCCTCAAAGCCTGTACCCCCCAGCTATGTGGAGTGCTTCACCATGTTTTCAGCATGAGCCTGAGTCTTCAGAGGGTCCATGTGCTGTGGAAAATGTAATGCCTCATTCAGACCAGTAGCATTGACTTCACACATCATAAAGACCCTGGAAAGACTCATCCTGGATCAGTTTGCTTACAGGCCCTGACTAGGAGTTGAGGATGCCATCATTTATCTGCTTAACTGCATCTACACCCACCTGGCCAAACTGGTGAGCACTGTGAGGATCATGTTTTTTTGACTTCTCCAGTGTGTTCAAAACCAGCAGGCCGGCTCTACTGGATGAGAAACTGACACAGAAGGAGGAGCAGAACTGATGCAGGAGGATGCCCCCCTTGTGTCCTGGATTGTTGACTGGCAGACCACAGTATGTGCACCTGCAGCACTGTAGGTCAGACAGTGTGATCGGCAGTACTGGGGCTCCACAGGGGACTGTCATCTCTCCCTTCCTCTTCACCCTGTACACCATGGACTTCAGCTACTGCACAGAAACCTGCCACCTTCAGAAGTTTTCTGATGACTCTGCAGTAGTTGGATGTATCAGTAAGGATGAGGAGACTGAGTGGTGGACAGCTCTGTTGCTTGGTATGAGCAGAGCCATCTGCAGCTCAATTACCAAAGACAAAGGAACTGGTGGTGGACATTAGGAGGACTAGGGCTCCAGTGACCCCTATTTCCATCGGGGGGGTCAGTGTTGACATTCTGGAGGAGTACCAGTACTTAGGGGTGTACTTGGACAATAGACTGTACTGGGCCAAAAACACAGACGACCTCTACAGGAAGGGCCAGAACGTCTCTATTTTCTGAGGTGGCTGAGGTCCTTCAACATCTGCCGGATGATGCTGCGGATATTTTATGAGTCTGTAGTGGCAAGTGCCATTCTCTATGCTATTGTGGTTGGTTCAGATCATGCAGGCCATTCCTCCCAGTCATGTCCCTCCAGGTTTCTCCATTGCTGCCCACATGTACATTGTAGACTGGATGGTCAGACTCCCAGGATCCCCTCAACACTTCTGCAAGGATAAACAGCTGGTCTGCCAGCCAGGCACTTCTTGACTGCCTCTGCCAGAGATATGGGTGAGGCTTTCCCCAAGTCTTCATACTCTGCCTCTTCCACAGAGGATGTGTTGGTCAGGTTGAGGAGCCCTTAAAGTGCTCTTTCTACTGCTAAACATTAACCGTGATTTGGGTCAGCAGTCCTCCTCTCTGGCTGAACACAGCCTGAGCCAAGCCCTACTTTCCCTTCCTGAATTGTTGAACGACTTGTCGGAACCTGCTTGAGAAACCCAAAAATTCTTCTCCATCCTGCCTCAATAATTGCTGTTTCAGGAGACCTCCCTAACCTCTTTCTTAAGGCTGAAGGCTTCCTTCACTCCAAGCGTCCACCAACAGGTTCTCAAGTTGCTGCCTCAACAGTCACCCATGATCTTTGCAATGGCGGTTTTGAACATGGTCCACTTGGACTCTATGTCCTCAAACCTCCCTTGGAATGCATGAGAGGTTCTTCTGGAGGTGGGAGTTTGTATTTGCCAAGTCTGCCTGGCAGCCTTTCCCACCATCTGATCCAGCTCACCACCAGATAGTGATCAGTTTACAGTACTGCCCCTCTCATCACCCGAGTGGCTACAGATCTGATGATATGATCATAAAACTGATTATTGATCTTTGGCCTAAGGTGTTCTGGTACCAGGTACATTTATGAGCCGTCTTATACTTGAACATGGTGTTTGTTAAGTCCAATAAAGATGCACCACTCAGGTTCAGATCATGCAGGCCGTTCCTCCCAGTCATGTCCCTCCAGGTTTCTCCATTACTGCCCACATGTACATTGAAGTCCCCAATGTAGAACTAAAGAGTCCCCAGATGGGACCCTTTCCAGGACTGTTTTGCTGTTTTCTTGTCGCCTGAAGTTACTATGCTTTTTAATAAAAATAAAAAAATCCAAATGATAATATGTTTATGGTATTTTTTTCATTGTTCTTTAGGTGATAATCTGTAACTTAAGATTGTATTATATATTATAGCCTGTTGTTTAAAGGTGGTCACTATTTTAAATGTGATATTTTTAGTTTTTTATGTCTATTTTTTTAATCAAATGACAATAATTACCTCGGTAGACAAAAGCTCCAACTGTGAATTAACAGCTTTTTACTGTATTTGTAGTATGACCAGTAACCATTATTTTACAGTTTTACTGCACCCTCATTGCTAGATTTTCACCATGTTTTTACAATTATTTTTAACAGTCTATGCATTTACAAGATTCTGGTTACACGCCAATTCTTAAGTTTACCATAAAACTCCCTAGTGTCTGTACTGAATATGATGGGAGTAAAGGAGGAAGTTAGTTGAAGTTTATATAGAGTGGCAAAGTCTATACAGGGAGGAGGTTGAGGTAAACAGATGGGTCAACAAAACATTGGACATGGAAGACCGCTGTTTGTTTCTTGTTTAAAACTGATAGTTGTTGTTGTTTCTGTTAACCACAAACACAATCTTAACCACATATTAATCACTGTAACCATTACTATGAAGGTCCTCTAACTCTAACGAAGTATTTCTTTAGGTCCAAATCACGATCTTTCCCTAAACCTAACAAAGTTGTTTTTGTGCCTAAATCTGACCAAACATTTATCATTAATTCTTGCCAGAGATTTTTTTAACAGTTTATCTGTGACATATCTCCTGCCACTGTAGGGACATTAATTGAGGAGTTGTGCTTTAAAGATTCCTGTGGATAACTGATGACATATTTATTTCACAGATACAATGAAACATGATGACATATTTACCTGCTTTAATGTATAATGTCTTACAGTAGCCATTCACTAGCTCCTCAGCTTTGTACAGCAGCTTTGACTTGTCCCTGCTCACAAATAAGCTTGCCCTCAGTACCAGTGAAGTCTGCTCCTGAGGAGGAGAAGCAGCCTTGGCCGGCCACCCTCAGCCTTTCACATGGACATGTTGTTGTGATCCCTAACTGGAGGCAGCAGAAGAAGGCACTGCATCTATTCAGCAGGGAGTCAGGCTTTTGATATGGTTCATAGGGATCACTTCTAACTGCAGACAAGCATTAACACTGAGTGGGTCGTCATCTTTGACTTGATCAACCAATGATAGGGAAGCAGCGGCGCTCCAGCTTTAAAATGAGCTGAAGTAAAAAGGGTCTCTGTGCCACCAGTGCCCGGCTGAATCAAAATGTTGTCTTTTATTCCAAACCCATTAGCAACCTCCCGACACATGCTATAATAAAAATACACATTTATTTTGGTCAAAATGGGATGAAAACAGCACTTCAAAGCTCTTGGAGATTGAAGTAGCAATTTGGATGTTTCATTTTTTCCTCTTTCATTGCATTGGTGTGGTTTTGGTCAGGAGGAGACCTGTTCACAAAGCCCAGGATTGTCCATTCAGTAAGATGATTTTTTAATGAAGAGATATCATTTCTTCTATTAATGTACAGTCTTTCATGGGTGTGCTCCTCTGTGTGTGCGTGTGTGATTTAGGCAGATGCCAGTCAAAAGAAACAGACTGAAAGTAGACTAATGGTGATTTATGCTGTTAGACTCTCATTCCACCATGACTGAAAAAACAAAACAAAACAAACAAACAAAAACAAAAAAGAACAACAAAAAACAAAAAAAACAAAACAAACTTTTTTCAGAACTGTGCTATACAATATAACTTGTGTGAATAACACACCAATTTCCTTGGGTTATTTTGCGTGTTAGCCCTACACAATTTTTGCTTTTCGTGTCTCATTTCACACCATGTCATTTCTGTGCTGACTAGTCCTGTGTGTCATTTAATGCCATTTTGGTTAGGGTTAGGGGTTAAACAGCGTTACATGATAATCGAAAGGCTTAAAATGCATAGACATCACGCACAAAATGTACTTGAAAGTGGCATGGTATTTATATGCCATTCTGTGAGATCACATAGTAGTAACACGCATTTACATAAACACAAATAACATACCATGAATGCAAATTGCTATTAAGATTCTCTATTGAAGGTAAAATTGCCTTTATTACCTGCCCATTTCTTCAGTAACCCAAACCATGTCATCAAATTGTATATTTCATATTACTATATATTGTGCAGATTCCATTTGTAATGAATGTAATGATTTTATGTACTATTTAGTAGAGGATTTCAGGTTGCCTTAAAGGGAAGCCAGCAGAAAGAGATGCTAAATAATCTAAATTATCTACCTAATGTGTTTTGAATTCAGCTGGAGTCTGGAGTCAGGTCTGTCTCAACTGTCTCTCTTATTACTCATGTTTTTTTTGGTGTTTTCATGTAATTATTAATTTTCTCAGTGATTAGAACATGACAGTTAGCCAAATTAGAATTGGACTGGATGTTTCCCCCTACAGCTATATGCATGTGTGCATTTCCTTGTAGCTGCATTTTAGCAGTCTCAGGATCCGATAGTACATACCTTTGAGTCCCCATGTACAACAGCCATTTTAACAGTATCAGGGTGATGCTAGTGTATGTAGCTTCAAGTCCCACTGGGTCTAATTCAACACTTGTTTGTGGCACTGTAGCACCTGGAGACCAGCAGTCTGATGTCTGACATGCTGTTGCCCATGGCTGCTTTCCAGCTCAGCATCAGTCGGGAATCAGTAGCCATGTAAAACAGACCCACGCGACCTGAAACTTTAATGCTGACACAAAGGCTAGCGGGATTCTGCTCATCCCCCATCCTGATGTGCTGTGGGACTTCCCCCATTTTGGACACAATAATCAGTATCCCAGATTTGTGTGGTGCAAGTCATGATGGTGTATATAGTGGTGGATGCTACCATAGCCTTCTTCAGAGGGACATGGTAATGAGCACGAGGGACTAATTTTCAGATGTCGCAACAACTATGCCATATGACAAGATTCAATGTTTCCAACTCCCTCAGCCACCCATACACACCCTGCTCCTAGTTTCTGCCTGACTTGCTCCAGTACACCACCAACACTCTGTGAGCAGCATGCAGTTAATTATTGAGCACCTGAGGAGCAGCACAGCTCTTAGCCTGATGCTGCTGTGGTTGTTTAAAATAGCTTGCCCCACACACTGTGTGCAGCACACACAGTGTTTTACATGAATGCCATATGATGCTGCCTTTTCACCATATGTCACTCTGCTCTTTGTTGGCCAGAGTGAAAGCAGCAGCTTCTGTTTAATTTGAATCATCTTAATTACAACAATTATCAACAGCATAATCAGTTACTTTTGATTTTTGGAGTCTGTAGCAGTGTTGAAAATCGGATAAAAATATCAGATTACAAATCCCTCTTCATCATTTTACTCTGTATGCCAAGTTAGTGGTGTATAATAAATGATTACCATGTGAGGTGCCCAGGGTATAGGGATTCATGGTGAGTGGTGAAGTTGTGTAATGATCTGCTGTTGAGCAGTAGATAAGTGAAGCAACATTATGCATTTTGATCAAATTCAGTTTGACTGACTTTTTGTAAAAGTGATACCAGTGATACCAGTTTGACCTTTCCTTCCTTTCCTTTAAGTATGACTATATTATGCAGTGTTTAATTTTAGAGTAGTGTTGCAGTGCTGGGATACATGTAATGTAAAAAACATACTGACAGTTTTGCTATTCTTATGATGATAATAGTTTTGTGGCTAAAATGTATTTATTTCAATGTTACGCAGAGCAAGGAAATCTATTCATTGTCTTGTGCAAATATTGTTGTGATGGTGGCTTTGGATGTCCTGAGGCCACTCTTAAATAGTACTGAATCCCATTTGTCCAGAGCCAGAATCACCACCTGAAGGAACAAGCATAGGGAACTAGTCAACAGACTTGACTTGCTGATCGCTGTCTGTGTAAACTTTTAAATTTAATGATAAAAAATTATTTTAAAATAAGCAGAAGTGTAGACATTTTTAATGTTTTATAGGGATGCCCTGGCTGCCACCAGTAGGTATGGAGGCATATGCTATCGTGTAGTCTGCCTCTGCCAGCTATATTCAGATTCTGTTTGTATTTCTGTGTATTTCTGAGTATTCGATAATCTAACTTTGCCCAGTGCTCCATCTTTCCAAAAGAAAGTCTTCAGGGGCATTATTCTAATATCAGCAGTTGTTCCAACAGCAGTGCTGTGTCAGTCCTGATCTTAGTTTTATTCTGTAAAGAAATGTACTTATTATATCACACATATATGCACACATTTTTCCATTGGTTTTTACAACAGTATGGATATGCACGTTCAAACCGTAGTACATATTTGTCAGCAGAGGTCACTGTCAGCATCAAGCACCAGGTCCACAGATGAAGGAATGGATCATCAGGAACTTTCAGTGCAACAGTCTTTAAGCAGGTATTGACTGTTCTGATTTCTTTCTACAATATTGGAATAAGGCAGCTTTAGCATGGTTAAGTTCAGGATTGAAAAAAGAAGTACCATTTGAAGCTAGATTGTAATGGAAAGTGAACTGAACACTTAGATGCACTGCACATCTACCACCTTGACCTCCATACCCTCACTTTCCACTTCATAATAGACAGCTTCCTGCATGGGCACTGAATTTTGGTGCTGGACACACGTCATGTGGTGCATGAGGTCCAATAGGAATATGATATTGAAAAAAATGGCTGGCTGGGTCTACCATTTGTTCTTCATGCAGTGATTATTTATTTAGATCCCCATTAGCTTCTGTATCACAGCAATTGTGTTTTAAAACTAAAAACATAATGCCATGATGCCAGTGACAGTAGTTTGGAGACTGGACTTTGTTCAAGTTCTTGGCAAGCATATTTTGTGTAATAGTTACATCAACATCTATCAATATTGAAAGTTAATTTTTACAAGTATGGCAACAACACTCTTTTTAACATTTACCCATGATAATTCATAGTCTAACATGATTCCAAGGACCTTGGCTTCTTTGGCCTGATTAATTGGCGCTTCATCTAAGAGGAGATTAAGACTTGGTTTGGCACTTAAGGAATAATATGATCCAAATATTTAACAAATTGTATTATGCAATTTAGTATGTGGCCTTTCTAGGTAAAAAAGGTTCTCAGTGAAACCTCCTGGATGAATACAGGTTAAGATGATAAAACATGTCTTTGTAAGTAAGATACAAAAAAAATCATTCATTAGAAACCTGGTTCTGCTAGAGGTTTCCTCCTCTTAAAAGAAGTTTTCCCTTGCCACTGTTGCCAAGTGCTTGCTCATGGTGGGAATTGTTGGGTCTCTCTTTGTAAATATAATAATATAGAGAGTACAGTCTAGACCTGCTCTATATGAAAAGTGACTTGAGGTAAAGTTTGTTGTGATTTGGCACTATGTAAATAAAATAGACTTGACTTGACTTGACTCAATGACAAATGTGCTTTACAGTACTGTCTGTGCAAGAACTCAACAAATATTTCCTGTACGTAGCTAACCAGTAAAGCGAGAATTATACTGCTCTGAAGATACACATAAATGTCTCTGTGAACCTAGTAGGAGAAGGGAATCATGGGTGACACCTCTATAACCTCAACATTGCATTACTTGATTCAACTCCTGTTGGCAGGTATGTTTTAAACAATACACAAAAAAGTAAATGTGCTTTATACAACTATAAGATAAACAGCCATGCATCCATGTAGTCTTGTGGGTGTCCACCTAAGTTCAGCCAGGATAGCATAATTCCAGCTTTACCCCTTTGCATCTCTCCATTTAATGTGGAAAAATAAATAAAAAAAGGTAATGGCACAGTTCCAGGCAAAGAGCTCATAGCCTGAGGGCATGCTGTGCTTTCTTCCAGAGGGACAATAAACGTGCGTGCTTGTATATGTTTGTGTGTGTTTGTCTGTGATGTTTGTGCTGCCTGTCTTATGTTTTAACAAGATATGACACCTAGTCTTGTCTGATCAGTGTTTTCAGGAGCTGCTCTATTGAGATCTGTGCAGTTGGATACAATGTATACAGTGCATTCAGAAAGTAATTAGACCCCTCTACTTTTTTTCACATTTTGTGATATTGCTGCCTAATGCTAAAATAAAAATAAGTATTTTTTCCCCTCATCAATCTACAGTCAATACACCAAACAGAGCAAAACAGAATTCTAGATTTTTTTTTTTTTTTTTTGCAAATCTATTAAAAAGGGAAAAACTGAAATATCACATTGACATATTACTGACATACTATTGACAAGTATTCAGAGCTTTTACTCTAACTACACCTTGACTTGAGTCCACCTGTGGTAAATTCAATTGATTGGACGTGATTTGGAAAGGCATACACCTGTCTATAAGATCTTGCAGCTGACGATGCATATCAGAGCAAAAACCACACCATGAGGACAATGGAACTGCCTGCAGAGCTCCAAGACAGGTTTGTGTTGAGGCACAGAAGTTTGAAACAACCAGGACTCTTCCTAGAACTGGTCATCAAGCCAAACTGAACAATCAGGGGAGATGGCCTTGGTAAGAGAAGTGACCAAGAACCTGACTGCCACTCTCGCTAAGGACTCAGAGACAGGGTTGGTTTTTATTTGAGGCACAGTTTTGGGGACAGCTACAAAAAATTTTCTGCTGCACTGAAGGTTCCTGAGAGCACAGTGGGAACCTTCATTTTTGTAATACACACACACACAGACACACACAGACACACACACACACATACATATATGTGTGTGTGTGTGTGTGTGTGTGTGTGTGTGTGCCACTGTGAAATATAATATTTAGGAAATGAGAAAAGACAGCACCATGTATCCTCCAGCCTTCAAAGGGAAGACAATCTTTAATGTTGCATTTAGAGTAAATCAGGCAGGCAAAGAAACAGGCAGACATTCCCCAGTGACCTGAACGGGGGAGTCACGAGAGAATACTGAAAACGAGCTGCTCTCCACTAAATGCACTCTCATATTAATATTTTAAAGCCACCCATAATGCTGCTGGAGAAAAAAGAGGAGGGATCCAGAAGGAGGAGGGAGGACACATACATCAATCTGACCACGGTCCTCACTCAGGAACATGAAATAGAAGGGTATTTTGCCATTAGATAAAATAGTTCATTGTGCCAGCTTCTCAGGAGCATATAAACCAATACTCCACCCTCTATCTTTCTCAGTCACACACACACACACATGCATATACACACAATGCAAAGACATGCATCATCTGCCACTGCTCAGTGAAGAATCAAGCCACACCTTGGTGTCACCAGGAAAACACATGCTTTGTTTTTTTTTTTAAAGGATCAGGAAAGGTTTCTCTCATGATCTCCACATACGTTCTTTCATAGGCTCTTGCAGCTGTAGCCAAACTCCCTGTGACATTTTAATAATATTTGTATACATAATATTCCTATGAGGACTTTCTCAACCATGACCCCATTTTGATGTCACAAAATTGTCATGATTCTAACAATTACATAGCTGTCAACACATCATGTTATGCCATTGTTTTGTTAAGAGAGAATGCATCCACACACTCAGATCTGTTCAATACTCATTTAAGTAGGGAATGAATAAACAAATATTGCCGTGATTGGATGATTAAATATTTTTACATTAAAAATACAGTGAGCAAATGTCCATATATAAGTAAAGATATCAATATCTCCTCCAGTTCTTGGGGTCCTGACAAATTAAGATTAGAGTATAATGAGCAAATTAGTGGCTTTGTGCAAACAGCTTTTTAAAAAATAATATATAATAAATGAACAATAAAATAACTATAACTATAAAATGAACTATAAAAACACGCTTTAGTTACCGGGGTGGACTTTGCAGGAAAACAAATCAACACGTTGACAGTAAATAATTTGCAGATATGTAAAAAAATATTTACTAATTATGTAAAATAAATAAATAAAAAATATATGTATAAATATTATGTTATTAATTGATGTGCTGCTGTCAACAGTTACTTAAATGCATTATTTATTATTACATATGACAATGATACTGCACTGGACAACACTCACCTGCATCTGAATGCTAGACTAATAACAAAAGCTGTGAAACTAAAAGTCAATTATTTAAATAATTAAAATAATTAAAATAGTAATGGTAATTCTAGCAACTGCTACAAAGAATGTGAGGCTGCTTGATGAGATACAGCCCAACTAAATGAAACAGAGTGTCTAGTCCCCTCAGTATGTTGGCCCTCCATCACCTTGCTGCATAGTTACTTTTACACATGTTTCATGTGAAATTCATTAGCATATCATTGACGGTGACCATAATTGTTTAATGAGTCGTTAATAACTACCATAGTAATTAGCATCGGTGGCATAATTATGTGTAGTGGGTGCAGCATTTTGTTTGGAATAATTGTCACTATTGACAGCCTTTTCTACAAACAAGCAGAACCCTGAGAGGCAGTGGAGGGTGTACACAAACTGCTGCTGGAAACACAAACAACACACTCCACCTGAGAAGCAACATGACTAAACATATCACACAAATAAAATCACAGTCGCAAACATGCTGTGATTTGTTCAGGGCCAGAGTCAGAATTTTACAAATAATGAGGTCATGGGTACAAGCCCAACCCTCCACCCCTGCTGGCTCCTTTCACCAGAGACCAAAAATGTTTGAAAGCTGTAACATTTTCGCTACATGTTCACTTCAGTGTAACTTTATACAAATTTTTTTTTCTGCTGTACAATTTATAATTAGATGCAGCAATGTGTGTCTGAGCCCTCTCCATAGTGCAAGCAAAACACTGGGGAAACACTCTGGTCCTGTTATTTACAAGATGTATGTATGTACTTTTTCATCAAATTCACAAATAGTCAGTATAGAAAATGCTGTTATCAGCCTTTAAAGTAAAATACTGACCCTGTGCCATTTAAAATTATAGAGAGTAAACTGCCCTTAAACCCACTATATTTCCCTATAAAATCAAATATATATATATATATATATATATATATATATATATATATATATATATATATATATATATATATATATATATTCTTGCATATTTTATTGTTTGTTTCCTGCGTCTGTTGAATAAATAACACATTCGATTTTTCTTTTGTTGTACTGTTAGAGGATTTGTAGATGTCCAGTAATAGAGTGGATGCTTTCTTTTGTTATAATAAATATTTGTATGTATGTTTAGGCTGTTTAAGCTTCCCTACACTTTTCATGTCTCCTAATTCATAACATTGTTTGTGTGTGTGTGTGTGTGTGATATGTGACGTGATAGAGGTATCTAGCAGCCTGGTTTGTTCTGTGTGCTCTGTGAATGTGAAATTTATTGACTGTCCACAAAAACATTTCTTGGAAAAAAAAAAAAGACATTTAGTGGAGGAAAGCTCTACTGTAAATGGATGAATACAAACACCAGGATGTTGGCTGAGCAGACAAAGACATTGGAAACATTCTATAAAACCCACAGCACTTCAGCTCAGGCTGTCTGCTATCTGCCTCCTCTCCTCTGAAACACAATTATGTGACCATTGGCAAACACTGGCTCCAAACACAGCCATTTTTCCTCCTTGCCACCAGATGGTTCCATTGAGAATATGCACGGCCACTGTTTGTCTTCTACTTAGAGCTGGGGTCGTAATGGAGTCGCTAATGATTATAAAACACCTGCTCTGAAAATAAAACAAACAGAAACACTGGCCAGGGCTGAGAGCTAAATACCTATGTGATCAGGTTGAAAAGGTGCTGAGCTTGTGCTCGGCTGGTACTTATCCAGGGACACAAACCCCCAGCAGATGTCCCACCTATAGAGGTAAGAGGCTGCAACCTCATCCACAAAAAGCAGACACACACACATCCTTGCAGTCAGTCTCCATAATAGCTAATTGGCTGTTTGCTCAATGGAGAGAAAGGCTTGTTTCCACAAAGGGGTCATGTCTATGATGGTCTGTGGTCTCTTCAGATGCCAGGCTAGAGTTTCATGTGGTTTGGAGGTTATCAGTGGCTCAAGGCTGCATTAAAAGAAAATGTTTGTACAGTGGTATGATGAGCACATGACGGCTGCTGTGAAGGGACACAAATTGTGACAACAAACAGAAGGGTTGAGAAATAAAGTGAAATGCTACAACCAACAGTAATTTTATATTAAATTATCTATTTATTGTTTATAGCGTCTATTGATTTTGCAACATGCCAGCAAATAATCAGTAATTTCAAACCATGACAGTTGCATTCTATTCACATAATAATTCAAATGATAATATAATAATAAAAGAGTTTTGGTTTATCTCAATATATCTGCTTTGTCAAACATCCCTGCATGCCAGTATGAACTCTCACACACAGTAATTTCTATTGTCACACAATACTAATATATTATTCATGTAAATTACATTATATAGTTTAAAGGCAAAAAGTGAACCAACATTTTGGCCATTTTGGCTAAAATCAATAAACAAAACAACAACATTGCTGATAGTGTTAAAGAGTAACAACACCAAGGAGTATTTCACTGAACCTTATAGAGCCCTGTAGACTACCCATCAGTGATATCATAATGTACTATGTCATGACCAATAGCAGTAAGTAAATCAGTAAATTTAGTTGCATGTGACAAACACAATAAGTAACATTTTCCTTGTCAGATAAATATAAGCCTTTACATGTAAACACGGTAAACATTTATGTTTGTAGGTATATAATTGAATTACTGTTGCTGTTTTTTTTTTTTTTTTTTTTTTTTTTTTGGATGGTCTTTCAGAGAAGTGAGTTATGTTGAACTTTTGATCCTTTTTTCCATTGGGTTGCTATTTGAGTTTGAACTAACTGTTGCTGTTCTTCACATAGAAGCAAGAGGCAAACAACATTCAGTTTTTAAAGGTGTTAAGTGAATATTACTTTTAATCATTTCTAAATCATTTCATTAATCTTTTAGTTGATTTCTAATTTTAAAAAATCATTCGTAATCTTGTTTGTTTGTTTACTAATAAAATGTTAAATGTGAATATTAACTACCTAAATAAACTAAATATAAATACATCATAAAAAAGCATTATTGTTACCATATGACATTATTTGACTTTTGTGCAGCAGCAGACAACATTTTTGTTTATTTGTTTATTACTTCCATGCACTCTGGCTGTGTGAGAAGCCTGTGATGTTTAGACCTATTTGTAATAGCACAGTTACCTGAATGGCTAAAATTAGAAAATTTCACCAATACTTTTGATGGCTGCTTGACAGTGTTGAGGGATGGGGTTGCACTGGAGGAGTCTGAACTTACGATCTCAGCATTTCTACAAACCCTAATGATTACTTTGACATTATTTTCCAACATATTGTTTTAAAGAGACTACTTCTTTCTCAGTCATTGTCAGTTTAGTCACTGTGTGAAATATATGTAATATTTGAGTGTAAATGTATGTTTAATGTATGAATATTCTGTTGACTACATAGACAAATAAATATTTAAATAAACTGTCTAATTTTAGTGATTCCTCACAATGTATTTTTGTCCCAACAATATGCTATGATTAGGGTCTCTAATAATATTGGTAAATTTTGGCCCTACAAAACTGAATTTGATACAGCATGCCTCTATTTAAGATCATCAGGATATGACATTTATTTATTAGCAAAAGAGGAAACCCTGTACCCTTTGAATATCTTTTGTGGCTGAAAACAAAGCCTCCAGGGTGTCTGTAACCATGAAACATACAGATTAACAGGCTGCAAATCTGCATGTGGGTGGGGGTAGGGTGGTGCTGGAGCTTTCCCTCCCCTCTGGTCTTCAACATCTCAATCACGTATCCTGGGCCCGCCCCTTTGTATTAGCCCCCAGAAAGTGATGGACATCCTTTCACTGGCTGCCTGACCTCTAGTAATCCTGTTTCACAGACCAGCTCCCTGCTGAAGCCAACACAATGGCAGGCGCTCAGCCTCCTCCCAGTCGATATTCCAACAGACTTGATCGAGCAAATTAGTATCCTTTGGTAAGGGCATGACCAAAGACCTTTTCAACACCCTACCAGAATCAATAAAGACCAGTGAACAGCATGCTCCTTTCTTTTTTGTCCTCTTACTTCCCTTCGTTGCCACTGTGTGTGACTTTATCTAGGGTTCAAGCTCCTGTGTGTGTTTCCATCAACTTGCCTCTACTACTGGTTGAGATCAAAGGTTAAAAGTGTGTAATCAAGATTTCATTCCTGCCTATAGGAAAAGAGTTGTTACATGATGTGTAACTAAGACTGGTGACTGCCCAAAAAAGAGTGCATATCAAAGCCTGACATATCTTATTACTCTGTGCCACAGAGCTCCAATGTTGTACATTAATCATAAAAAAATACATCAGTGAGCCAATGTTTCTTTTATACTACAGTGGTCATAATTTAATGGATTATATAAGTATGAATAAAGTACATATTTCTGAGCTGTTTTTGTATATTTTTCAACTTCAGTAAGAACTAATGTGCCTGAGGTTTAGAGCCACAGCCTGGAGAGAGAGGTCAGGCAGTACAGAGAGATACACAAACTTGTTGTTTTGCACTTTTCATGGGATATGCCGACAATAAGAAAAATATAAAATAACACCAGATTTACCAGTTGAGGAAGGCAGTATAAAACATGAAAGGGAGTCATTTTAAATGATGCTTTCAAATAAATCTAATTCTAATAATGACAATAACAATAATAATACAAAATTTAAAATATACTGTATAACTTTTACCTTTGCTCATTTCAGTTTTTAAAATGTCATTGACCCAATCATTAAAATGGCCAGTGTATCAAAATGTATTAAATGAGAAACTGTCATGCTTGAAATACTAAATAAAATAAATCTAATGTCCTTTCAGTGTAAATTTCTGATTGCTTTTAGTGAATTTTAGTGTCCACTTTAAGAGCTCAACTTGTCTCCCATCCTTGGTAACGTGAGAAGCAGGTGATGATGGGTTTGCAGACCTGTTTATCAAACTAAAGGCAATGCTGCTTTGTTGGCATCTGCTTTCTCTTTTATATTCTATATTCCCATCTTTCCTCTTTTGGTATTTTCTCTTCTTTTGGTATTTTTAATGATATGATTGCTTCAAAATTGTAGTTTTCAGCATCTGCATCAGTGCAAATACCTCTTGGAGTTAGACCATTTTTTTCAACCCTACTGCTGGAGTGAATGACAGCATCTTTACTGCGCATTTCAGAGGGAGGGAGCGGGCTCAAATATTACAAGAAACAGTTTGTCAAACTCTTTATTCAGCCAACAGTTATAGTTAATTTATCATATTTACAATGTAAAACTTGGAAACTGCAGATAAAACCAACTACAAATTCCATGTTTTTAGGGCCCTCCCCACCACCTGTTTCAATAAGCAAAACAAGCAATACTACTTTTATTATTTAGTGTCGATTTTTACAAAATGGCCAAACACATCATGATCATGTAAATTCAACAATCTGTATTTTGTGTAAGATGGTGAGGTGATACATTGCAGCAAAGAGCACAATATGTTTCAGCACAAAGCTTTCTTGTGGTGATGACTGTGGTAAAAAAAAAAAAAAAGACATTAGGAAAAGAGGGGTAGGTGTCATTTATGGTCAAAGTTGAAACCATCACCATCAAGTGGAAACAATTTTAATTACTCAATATTTGCATGTTTCAGCCCATTCACTACTACACGTATTTACTTACCCTTTTCCAAAGTACATTATTTTATATTTTGTTAAAACATTGGCTGCCATTTATTCCCATATGCTACATTAATAAACTCACAGAGACCTGAAACATATTTGAGTCAAAATAAATGAACATTAACATTTTAACATACATATATAAAAACATAATACACTGAAAAACAAGAGACAGAATATTGAAGGGAAAAAAAACCCACACTATTTCCTTGATTGGCACTGAAAGTTGACAAGGGGTGTAAGAACATAATTGTTAGAATACTGGCTGTGATAAAATAGTTAATGGTCTGCAATAATGAAAAACTGATCCTGACTTTTAATATGAGCGAAAAAATGCAATGTCCTTGGGTAAAGGGACCATGGTGAAAATGATGCTGAAACAAGATTTCCAAACTAATGATAGTTTCCAGGGACCAATTACACATACTTTGGGTTCCTAGACATATTTATGGCGCAGATCCTCCCCTTCCGCTGTTCAGCTCTTTTGTCCTTTCAGGAATATCTCTTAACTGTCAATACCCGATAATCACCAGCAGGACCCTGCAGAGGGCTGTTTGTTCAGGCAGATGTTAGGACACTCCACAGCAGGTCACTAAGTCACTCTATCCTTTGCAGAGCACCTAGTTCAATCCTGCAGCTCATCCAGGCCTTGCCCTTCAAATAGACAACTACATCACTAAAAAACGATGCATGCGATAGGATCCCAAGAACCAAGGGTGTAATTTTCACTGGGGATGGAGGGTATGGGGCATGTCCTCCTCACTTTTCAAAATCAATTTTTTAAAAACCCCTTCACTTTTTGTTCTAGTACTCTTTCTTTTAGGTTGAGTTTCTTACTAAAATTTCTCTAAACAGTGTCCACTGACTGTCCAGCTCCTAACATCATGTTCAACATATCACCTAAATTTCTTCCCTGGCTGTGACCAATACTGGGCTGGTTATCCTCAGTTATTCATTTAGTATGCTCATAATCCTCAAAAGTATGGCTGCTTTAAATAAGCATACCTGTCATTTAAATTAATCCTTAAATAGTGGTTATCGCTTGTTTTGACTATTGTACAGTGTGACCTTTAACCAAATAGATGGAGCACTTGGGCTGTAAAGGGTATTCCAACACAGAGGAGAGGTACTGTATGTGTGCATTGTTGTACTTGGCTGATTACTGAGTGTATGGTGAATGCCACTGGGTCAGATATTTGTGAGGACAAGCAGCAGGACATTGACAGTATTTAGTGGCTGTACTTTGTCACAACAGATAAATGACACCTTTCCCTCTGAGCGGCAGGCCTCTATGAACCCGTCTGCTCTGATAAAGAATCAATAGTGTTGATGCATCTCACAGGAGGCCACCTATAGACTGATCACTGTCTGTTTGTAGACAGTCATGCTCTTAGCATTCATGTCAGTATTAGAACAAGTTAGACGAAAACAAACAGCAAGCTACTGTGTTATATGGACAGGTGTTTATGTTACTTTGTCCACCTCACCAACATTAACAAGAGTAAGCAAAATAACAAGCAACTCTCTGTATAATGCAGCTGGATCAACTCATCTCTAAAACAGTTTCACAAAAACAGAATATTATAGCCACCAGGGTTAATTTAGTTACTGTTGGATTAGACTGCATTAGTTATTACCAATGTGTACCTAATAAACTGACAAATCACCAGCAGACATTTTGAATAAGTCCTTGGATAAGGGCAACAATGGACCAGTTTTACCTTGGCCCCACCATGCTATGTAGATTAATCTTATTCCCTGGTGTAGCACAGTTTAGGTTCTCTATTGTGCTACATTTGTCCGTATTAGCTTCATGAATAAAGATAAAAAGCTGATGAGTGCCAGGGGACCTTCTGTATGTGTCAGTGGCAAAGGTCAAGCACCTATTGTTTATTAGGAGCACTGTTAATCACAAACTGGGCCTGAGTGAGCAGGCTGTGGACCAAAACCACTGTGGTCACTGATTACTCTACAAAAATAAATAAATAAAATAAGTTTCAACCAATAAGGACTTTTATACTGTACACTATACCTAAAAATGTGATTTAGCTGTGTTCAAAAGTAATACATTCCTCCTTTACGAAAGACTTTTGTTAAGATCATTGGCCTCTGTTCCACCAAGGATAGCTTTCCAAACAGACAAACAAACAAACAAACACTCACATGGCCATGCACAGGGAGTGCACTCTGCATAGGTTTAGAAATATTTTAGTTTCATTGCCAATATGATACATGAGTTTTGGTACAGTTACTAAACCAATATTTTTTTTAAAATATCTAAACATATTACATACAGAAATCTGAGTTTTCAATGTGTATGGGAATTAATTAAACAGAAAAAAGTGGTAATATTTTTATATCATAGTTACTGTATAGCATAGTTTAAAAAATGTGATGGCCCTGTTTTTTTAAGAATTGACTGTAATCTATACTTTAGATACAGTGCATTCAGAAAGTATTCAGGTCCCTTCAATTTTTTCATGTTTTCTGAAGTTGCAGCCTCATGCTTAAGTTTAAAAAAAAAAAGCCACATAATCACAAAGCAAAAACAAGACTGTACAAATTTTGAAAATTTACAAAAAAGGAAAGACTGACTCACATTGACATAATGTTCAGACCCTTTGCTCTGACACTTCAAATTTGGAAAATAACACATCTGTCTATATAAACTGACAATACATTTCAGAGCAAAACCCAAGCCATGAGGAAGAAGGACCTGTCTGCAGAGCTCAGAGAACAGTCATCACTGCAACACTCCACCAATCTGGGCTTTATGGCAGAGTGGCCAGACAGAGGCCTCTCTTCAGTGAAAGTTTAAAAAAGGAAACCAGATCTCTCAGCGAGAGCGAGAGTGAAAATCAAGTTCTTGGTCACCTCTCTTACCAAGGGCGTCTCCCATGATTGTTCAATTTGGTCTAACAACTGGCTCTAGGAAGAGTCGTGTTTGTTTCAAAGGTCTGTGCCCCAACAGAATCCTGTCTTGGAGCTCTGCAGGCAGTTCCTTCTTCCTCTTGGCTTTGCTCTGAAATGTATTGTCAGTTTATATAGACAGAGGCATTATTTTCCAAAAAACCTCATGGCTTGGTTTTAGCTCTAATATGCTTTGTCATTATAAGGTACTGAGTGTAAATTAACATGGGTTTTTTTTAATTTTATTTACCATAAGGCTGCAACATATATGGAAAAACTGAAAGGGTCTGAATATTTTCCGAATGCATGCCGGGTAGGCAACTGTATATACAACTACCTGGCCTTGGCTCAGTTTAGACTTTTTTGGTTTAAGTTAGGTTAATGTTTTACTTTCACTCAATTTACCAGTGCTGTCCTGAACTTTTTATTGCCCCGACCCTAGACTGAACAGCAGTTATAAGTGATTCCCATATAGTGTTTAAATCAGCACATAAAAGGGTTTTGAATGCCCCTAAAGGCCAAATCTTCCTCTCAGCTTCCAGTTAATATTTTTAAAAGACAACCTATGAAGCAGCTGTGAAGAAAAGAGCCCTGTCCTCAGTCATATTATGAGATAAAATCAATTTCCTGTCACAGCCATAAGCAGCAGTTCCAGAAATGAAAGAAAAAATAAAGAGCCAGAGGAACCCCCTCAGGAGCTTTATCAGAGCCATTCTCTGGACTTGTCTTCTTCCCTGAGGAGGGTCAAGAGTGGTGAGCAGCCACTTTCTTTTTTGAAAGAGGGCAGCCAAACAAACTCAGCTAACAGAGAGCTCTCCAGGGAGCTTAGAGGATCACTCTAAGGAGAGCCTGGATTTATTGTCACACCCTGAATGATCACTGTTGCAGCAGTTACAACAGTGCAGTGAGTCCAGGAGAAGTATTAGTTTCAGATTGCATGTTTGTTCTTTGTTTATGACCAGTTTGAACATGCGTGATCAAAATCAAAATCTTTTCTCACAAGTTTTATTCTTTACATCCAAAATTGTTGGTTCCTGTGATATTGAGATTAGGTTCCATGCTAAACTAGGTTTGTATTTATTTAAAACCCTGAAGTGGGAGTCTAATAAAATCAGGTGGTGACCTTGGGTCCATTTTCTGTGGGGCAGCGTGCAGTGCCAGTGAATGGCTGGACACAGCAGGGCTTGCAGGCACCTGGCTGGATGGCCCGGGTGCTAAACAATGCTGTCTGGGGGGTAATTACCACAAGGTATTCTTTAAAAAGACCAGATGGGGATGAGGTCCCACCCCACCCCATCATTTACAACAGAATCCCATTCAATGACATACTTAATCCACCCACCAGTTAGCTCTTTCAGAGTCAGTTGTTGTGCTTGTTCCTTTATGCTAATTCAGCCTCACCCCACACCTCCCTCACAAATAGAGAGAGGCAGAGAGCGAGGGAAAGTGAGAAAGACATAAGTGCCTCAAGGGACTCAAAAAGCATTATTCATTTTCAAATCGTTTCCGCCACAGCAAGTACAGTAAAATTTGTACCTCCCCTCCTCTCTTTGCTGTCTCTCTGCTGCCCTAAAGTGCTGGGGAAGACTTGCTGAGGGTAAGCTTAGCAACAGTGGAAGGAAAATGAAGGGGTGAGGACGAGAGACCTAGGGGGAAACAGAGAGAGAAGCCTTTATAGACAAGGTCAAGTCAGGGTTCAGGGTTCATGGTAGCACCAGCTGAGGTTGGGTAGGGGTGGGGGGGCACCTGTTATTTTTTGTGCAGATATCCGTTTCATTTCCAGCTGGACCCCCCCCCCCCCCCCCCCCCCCCCCCCCCCCCCC